>JAPYYV010000555.1:0-30930 GCA_030522625.1 Copidosoma aretas
TACGTTTATTTTTGGTGTTTTTTGAGGTTAGAAAAAAATTATGACGTGCTGGAGCAATTTGAACACCGGAATCGGATTCAGCACCTCGAAGTACATATAGTATGTATATTCGCTTATAGGTACCCTGACTTTTTTTTTTTTTGTGGTCCTGTGTTATCATTGTCATTATCATGATTATCACCTTTATCATCACCATAATCAGCAATGTCTTTGTCCGAAGTAGTATCATTATATATTATTCATCTTACTTATCTTATTTATCATCATCTTTATCATCATCATTATCATCGTCAGAATCGACTCTATCGCTATTATTATAATTATGATGATAATCATCATAAACATAATCATCATTACTATTATTATCATCGCTTTTATTTTTATCATTATAATAATCACTATTATCGCCATGATCATCATCATTTCTCTTCTTTCCATAACAATTGTATAACAACCTCCTTATAATTATTACTTGTGCCCCTTACTCGATTAGTATAATAGTTATCACTATTGTAATTAACATCTTCATAAGCAGCAACATTTAAATTGTTATAATCATTATCAACATTTTTAACATCATTTTAATTATAATTGTGATGATTATCATCATCATCATTATTATTATAATCTACGTCCGTATTTTTTCCATACAAATTATTATCTTTATTATTATCATCATGATCATCATTATAATCATCATCATCATAATCATCATTATTATCATCATCATCGTCATCATCATCATCATCATTACCACTATCGTCATCAGACTCATTGTCACAATCATAATGATCAACTTTAACATTACCATTGTGGATATTTATATCAACAGCATTATTATTATATTTATTAACTCTATAGACATCTTTATATTTATCGTCTTTATTATCTCAATCACTATCATCATCGTTACCATGATCATTTCCATCATTATTATCCTCATAAACATTAGCATCATTACTATTATCATTGCTATCAGCATTATTATTATCGTTTTGATAATTATCACCATATTTCTTATTAATATCATTAGTATTATCATCACTATTATTGTTTATATCATGGCTACCATCTTAATCATAATCATCTTTCTCATCATTGTCATCTTCATTATTATCATGATTGTCATCATTATCTTTATCATTATTTTCATCTTCATCGTCATTACTATCATCATAATCATTAATATCATCATCGTCATCATCATTATCATCATTTTTATAAATGTCATCATCATCATATTTATTCCGATTTGTATCATGATCATGATCAGGATTATCATTTCTATTATTTTATACATCACTAACATCATAATTATTATCACAATTATCATCATCTTTATCGTTATCAAGCAACAAAAAGGAGCAAGAATATTACTTCTTACTGAATAAAATTCCGAAGGCAGTTGTTATAATATTTATCGATCGGTCCAGTCACTTTGGTCTAGGAAAGTCTTTTATGCGGATCGTAATTTTTTATTACTTCTTAATATGCACAGATACGTAAGAGTTTATGTCAAAAACTGTTTTATTGCACTGGAGCTAAAAGAAATAATTCACCGCAAGAAGGAGAGCTGCATCCACTTTTGCTGGGCAACTGACTTTTGATGTAATTCACGTATGAAAAGAGCTTTACCAGCTATATGTCATACAACTAAGCTATCGCCTGTGTTCTTAGGGCTGCTGGTGATTGTCAAAATACTGTAAAGCAGTCGTTACAGTGTTGATTAGCCTATTAAAACAAGAAGATAAAATTTTATATCTACAGACTATGAAAGTCAATTAAAAATTCGGTCTAGTACAGCGTAGGAGTATATCGAAACCTATAGTCGCAGAAGCGAATCCGAGGAGGAAGCAATTTGCGGGAATTCTTAAAGATTTAGAACAGGTCAAGAAAGAGATTAAAGCAAACAAAACGCAGTGCGAGCCAAATATTTAGCCAGCTTGATCTTGCACATAATCTCTTTACAACAATCTTTACGTTTTATGAACATTTTTTTTTTAATGTTAAGCGGCAAGATTTTTTGATGTAAGGCGTTTAGTATCTGCAGATTAAAAGCTTGTGCCGTAGCAAGCTAATGGGTTGTTTCTTTACGGCCGAGCGTGGACAAACCAGGCCCGTTTCAAAAGCCAATTTTCTAATATCCGAAGTGCAAATCAGTTATTAACGTAATTGTATACATTGTTTTATACCCTATTACTTAGGTTCATAAATAAATACTACTTAAAACTAATTGTGGCTCCACCATTAATTCATTACAACGTCAAAGGACAAGCTAATTTTTAAGCACAACTAATTTTTGAACAAGACTTAGAGCTAATAATCTTAAGATATTGCCAACATAGAATAAACAACATAAATAGCATATGAACTGATTTCTAACCATTTAAGAGTCCTAACAACTCTTTTTTTGTTTATAAACAGTCCAGTTTGTCCTATGTAGCCTTTTTACTAACATTTGAAGCTATGCCATATTTAGAAAATTTCTAGGGTATATTCTTCTTACGGTGAATTAAAAAAAATAAGGTACATCAGTGTTAGTTTTAGCGCGCAACTATCAACATAGATAGTATAAAGATTCTGACAGGATTTTTTTTTCTGAAACCCGTAAAATTTTTTGCTCAGTCTATGTAAATAGGCCTTATATCTAGTTTTACTGGTAACTGTATCATTAAAGTATATCAACGATACTTTTTTACGTCCTTTATAATGTTCTTAATACACAGCTTCTTTCATAATTTTTTGACGTAATTACATTAAGATACAGCCAAAATGGAAAAATTGTTGTGAATGTTGTATTATTGACTGTACTAAAAGCTGTCTACTTAGACGCATAAAGGTGCTTACTATTAAAGCTACCCTGCAAAAAAAATTTATTTTCCTCTCACTTTCTAACACTTTGTATTTCTTTGCTGTGTGTATGTCTACTATGAATGAAGTTATAACAATTCGTTCCGAAAATCATGTGAATGACTGATTATTCGAAATTTTTTACTGTTATTATCTTTTCTACTATATCTTAACAGTCATCAGTATAATAAGATAAACTATTGAAAGATTTACGCAATAGAGGAGTGACATAAGCAACAATGAGAGATCAAGAAAGTGATTTAAAAAAATATCTGCGGGTATCAGTGCTGTACGAACGATTTCTACATTTATGTTACGTTTTAATCTAAATAGTTACTTATTTGATACAGAGTACATATCATAGGTGGTGTTAAGAAGTTTTTTAATTGTTTATAGTGGCTATTTTTCCGTGTTAATTATTAAAACTACCATGCTTCTGTCACAGGTTCTGAATTGTTTTTTTAATGTTGTCCCAAATTAAATAGATTAGGCACTAATGCTGTTAAGCGTCTTTTTAAATTTTTATACTCACTGTTTTTAGGCGTTTTTTGATCTGTATCGTATCATTATATGGAAATCAAAATCATTTTTTGCATCTGCTGATTTAAAACCGCCCAATATTTATGCATAATATTAAGTAATTTATTAACATGCGAGTAAACAAATAGAACTTAAATTACGACTGAAAATTTAGTTATTAAAGCCTGACGATTTATTATTCAGAGGTATATCTACATAGGATAAATATTTTGCCACTTTGCTGTTGGCCTTATCAGAATACATAACTAGTGGGTTCTGAGATAGCACGTCAAATGAGCAATCATAGCGCTCATAAGAATTTACGCATTACAACATAGTTCATGCACAAACATTACTAATCTATCAATTTTTAATTATATACCATGCAACTATGCAAAATGATAATAATTGAATCGTATACAAATGTTACCAAATTTTATTCTCTTATAAGAAATCATTTTAAAATTTGGTTTTCTTTCGAATTTCGCAGATATTTTAAAAATCTTCTTATAGTAATATAACCACCACTAAATAAAATTCTGTCTTTTTTAAGTGTCTAAATCAGCAATTCTACTCGACGTGACATCATTTATCTGACGTTGGGTGGTGAAACATGTTTAACCGCTTGGCCCAGATTATGTCTTATCTATTTTATTTTATTTTAAAAATGTTATGCTGAAAAATGCAACCATAAACAGTTCCAATACTAATTTTCTTACTAATCAGTTGAACATTTGAAACATTAATGTATGTAAGGATATCGTCGCTTATTTTACTACAAGTCCTTTGCTGACTAAAAGTGCTAAAACCGTTTGAATATGTTTTTTAAAAGATAATAAAAATCTTACAGCAAGTGTAAATAATTGCTATGACAAAATTTTTAACGTTTATATAAATAAATCATTGGATTTTACATAAAATATTTAATGCATGATACAGTAAATAAATTTAGAAAAATTATACAGGTTTAAGATGTGTATTATATCGATAGGACTAATATTTTTAAAGACATAGTTAAGGCAATAAAAGTGTCCATTTAAAATAAAAATGTATCTTAATGCTTAAAAATTATAACTCACCCGATATTCCGGCAGACTATTTCAAAAAATTTATCTTATATTTATAGTAGCCTAATCTTAGCCCTATTCATTATCATCCTCTTTTAATGTATTTTATGATGGCTTTCTGCTGTACAAGAGATAATGAAAGGTACTGCTCTAAAATGGGCTCTAATTGCTGTCATGTACTGTATTTAGTAGGATAGTCTACTTTAGTACATGTATCGTAAGAAATAACGGAAAAATACAGATTAATCCCGGGTACTTTCTGCTGTATACGAAAGGGTACTTTGCATGTATGCCTTCGATACATGGATATTGTCTTTCACAAATAAAAATGTTAGTACTACAGTAGATGCAAAAAAATTTAAGTTTTTTTATTAATCTAACTCTCGTTTACTGGCTTCTCCTACTTTTGACTTCCATCGGTGACAATAAGAATAATTTATGGGTTGAACCACACAATAATTTTTATAACAACAAACTTTATCATTAAAGACGTTTGCTATTTCGATTTGATATTGTTATGAATTAGTATTTGATCACACAGTACACAGGCACACAACAGAAAACTTTTAAGACCTAGATGGAGATTTTATAGATCCTATATTTTGGGGTCGCTAAAACAGAATATGACAATAAAAATATATTTTGCTGCTTATATTTCCGCTATCAGCTCGTATAACCCTTTGGAGAAAGATAAACCTTAAATTTATTCACAAAGTAAAGATGTTTGTGTATTTTAACGTATTTTGGGACACCAAGATTCAACATACTTACAGAAAAAGATTATAACCCTGAATTTCGCTGAAACCCTGAAAAGAAATAGATTTTTTGATGAACGAAAAACAAGGATAAATGTGTACAGCGACGTATTTTTGAAGCTAAAAACAAATTTAATCATTAAAAATAATGTTGTCTTTTTCTTGTCCGCTTGCCCCTTGTTCTAATCTCTCAAAGCTTGTTCATCGATTTTTATACAAAATTAGGATACACGCGCAGCTTTTTACGTTTTTGGACGCTCAAAACAAATACGAGCACCAAGATTTTAATTAACCTTACTATTCAGCTAAACAAGCTGTATAAATTGCTGGATGCTTTAAATTACAATTACTATTCCAAACTAGGATGTATGTGTATAACTTGTTAACTTGGGACGCTAGCACTACATTATGCCTGCAAGAAAACATTCACATATTCGGTTATATTTAAATACTCTCTGAAATTAATCTGAAAGATATTTTAGTTGGAAGGATTGCTAAGGCATTACAGCGCCCTATCTATATTTAATAGTACTCGGTTAATATAATTATAGATTTTAATGATAGCATATAATTATAGGACTTAATGATAGCATGTTAGTAATTTTATAATTATTATTAATAATATTGATATCATTATTATCATTTTTATTCTAGTCAAGGATGTCATTGTTAAGCTGTACTGCATCAATATTATAGCGTTATTTTTTAAAGATAGAAAAAAAACTTTTATAAGTCTGCGTAGGTTTAAAAAAATTTTTTTTCTTATAGGGTCGGTAAATTGTTTTTTTCTGTGCGCTTGCTGTTAGAGGTTTGGTAGTTTTATAAAAAAAAACTGTGTCCGACATTTATTTTCTACGGACGAATGCTCTTGTTCGAAGGTAATTTTGGTGTATCATCGATACTTATCATCATCGTTTTGCCAATTGTTAACAGTATTCATTTTTTTTATCTCCTATTCTTCGTGCCACGACTCTGTCGTTTGGTGACAATGGATACTGCGGCTCCGATGGTGAAGCTGGTAGTATTTTCAGCCGTGGGTCGATTAATGGTTTCTGTAGACCTTTTGTCACTTACACAGGCGCCTCTCTTTAGGATGTTTCAACTGCCTTTATAATACCTAACAATTACTTTTATTAAAAGCATTTTTTTCTCTCTGAATGCATATACGTCTTATGTATATATCCTTTTTTATAGATTTTTTTTTTCTTAGTCTCCTCTACAGTTATAATTGTTTTCTATGTTTTCAGAATTTCTAGTTATTATATTCTGTCGATAACTATCTGATCTTAGTCCAATAAACTATCGACGGATCATACACTTCATTTATGAGCGACAAGATTTTTGGTTTTCGACGTTGAATGATGATAAACCTCTTATTTTTCCCTCTAAACTTTTTTTTGTTTAGGGTAAAGTTAACTTAGGTAACCAAAATTGTTTGTAAGTAAGCAAAGTAAGGGACTATATTTAAGTGCCTGATTGATAAAATAAGTTGAGTGTGCAAACATCGTTGATAAAAATGTAGCGAATGCCATTCACAGAAATTAATAATTTTTGTAATCCAAATTTTCGTATTCAACACTTTATCTAAAATCTTCTACTTACATTAAATTCTAGTAAGGATTAAGGCATACCTTAAATATATTAATCTTTTTTTCCAAATTTTGGTTTTTTTCATTTAAATGTATTTTTTTTGCAACTAAAAATTTCTTTCATTTTAGTAGATAGCATTTTTTTCCATTCGTTAATTACATGATTCTACTGCGTTTTCAAATGCTACAATTATCATCGCAGTAACATGCATCTTTTCATTATTCATTTTTTTTGCGCTCACATCCCTAGATTTTGTTTTTCATTCGATTATTGTGTCATTAGCAATTTTTTTTTTCTGATGCTTCAAATCTTTGCTATAATTTCATGCAAGAGGTGATCATACCAACTTACAACATGTTGTAAGGGTTGCAAAACATAAACCCATAAATCGTT
This sequence comes from Copidosoma aretas, assembly GCA_030522625.1. NCBI lineage: Eukaryota > Metazoa > Arthropoda > Insecta > Hymenoptera > Encyrtidae > Copidosoma > Copidosoma aretas. The sequence goes on from JAPYYV010000555.1 coordinate 7,175, forward strand.
CAATACTTAAATTTTTCCACCGGTGGGGTGTATGACCATGGTGCTGTTTCTAAAAATTTCAACAACTTTTACTTCCGTCTTTTGTTTTCGTGTATAACTTAAATAACAATAAATTGAATTGTACAAATTTTAGATATATACGTTTTTTTCTCCATTACTGTTATTGTTGAGGTTTTTTTTTCTATATATTAGGACATTTCCGCTCTCATTAAATTCACCTCTTTATTTACTATATATACCAAACATGAAATGTGCTAGGTATTTTTATTATTCGTCGCGCATCTAGAGTCCGCGAAAAAATAAATTTCAAGGGCTATTCTTTGATATTATTCTTTTTATTTGTTTTGGATAATGTGATGTTAAAGCTTTTTATCTCCAATTTAGTAGAGGTGCTTTCAGGATTCATGTTATCTTCATTTTCTCTACATAGGAAGCTCTAACTTTATTTCTTTGGTATGGCTTTAAATTAGAAGTTTTATAATCGATATCTATGATTTCGTAGGGTCCCTCATATTAAGCGTAGTATGTGCCTTTCGATAGTGTTTAAAGGGAAAAACGGACTCCCCTTGCATAAAAACGTAGTGTTAAGTTTTCTGTCGTAATAGTACTTCACACGAAATGCAGCTGGTTCCTATCGCATGGCTGCTACAGTGCGCATTTCCTTTAGAGACTCAACGATTTGTTTAAAATACTTATCATACGTGGGATCATCATGTTAATGCTTTAAGCTTGGTAGTATACGAGCTTTCTGTCGGAAAAGTAGTTCTTAAGGCGTGTATCCTGTACTCTTATCATCTGAGGTATAGTATGGAAGCATACGCAATGGTAATAAGTCATCCTATTTAACGGCTTTATTGAGGTATGCCTTTAAGTATTTTGCTGAGACACAATCCATGCGCTCTATAGCATTTTTACATCGAAGATGGTAGGTGGTGCTTTTTATTTTGTCACTTCAAAATAATATTGCAAACTTCTCCATTGTTTTGCTTACAAAACTGGTTTGACGGTCTGATAGTAATTTCTCTGGTGCACCAAAATATACAATGAATTTGTCAGTTACCGCTCTCACTGTAATTTGGCTATTGTCCTTTGTAATAGAGTAAGGATGATATATTTCGTTACCCGACTTAAATTGGCAGCTAATGGGCATTTTCGTGACCCGAGGGTTTATTTACAGGTTCGTAAAAATCGATGGATATTTTTTTCGAGGGCCTACCCGGAGTATCCGTGATAACGATTGCTTGTCTTGTTTTTACCGAAACAAGTTTTTTGGTTGGACATAATTTACAACTAAGTATGAATCTTCCTACGTATTGTCACATATTTCTCTAATAATAATCTTTTTCGATCCTATTGTAAGTTATGTTTACGCCTCTGTGTCTGCCAACTGCGAGATCGTAGTATTTATTTATGACTTTATATCGCTGGTCAGCCAGCGGCTTGACAAGGGTATTTGTGTAGAGTGAGGCTGATAATCTAAGGAGTTTGAATATTTCTTTGATTTGCTTTACCAAGTATTGATACTGTTTATGTCCAGATGCACTAGGTCTCTAACTATTTCTATGGTTAGTATTTTATTTCTCATAATAAACGCTTTAAAAGACAACAAAAATTTTTTTAAATATCAGATTTTAGCACAGTATCGGCAAAGTGTTTTTTCATGCATATACGTATCACACATACTTATCTGACTTTTGATATTTCGTTTTTAACTCTCGTGTTTCGTAGATTGAAACGAATATGCTTATATAGCAACGTTTATAGAGTGCGTCAATAGTCTTATTATTAGGGACACTACTCGTTATTGAGAAAAAAGTTTAATTTTCCGAATGTATGAATGCCTAGCCCGTAAATTTTCTCACTCTTCGAGGTGGTGGTGGGTCCTTTTTTTTCTATGGTGCCGATGGTGGTAATTTCTGAGAAATATTTGCTCAGCATACTTTGTATTTCGCTGGAGTTCTTAAGTGTAATAGAGGATGAAACCTGCGAGCTGTGGTCTGATAGAGGCGCCAGTGGCGGTGATGTTTCAAAAGCAAATAACTTGCGTTCCTTATGTGTCTCCATCCCAATGTCGATTCCTCCGCGATCTTTTTCACTTACTGCTCCCTTCCTAAATATTGCACTGTCTAAATTAAGTCCTTATCATTTACATCTTAACAAGTGCTTCTGTAGCTTTGCCTCTAAGCTTATGCTGTAGCCAGGCCTTTTTCGCTTATCATGGTTTTCTTTTATTAAGGCTTAGTAGAGTTTATTTTCTAAATATATATGTATAAGGTTTCTGCTCTTATTTATTTTAAAATGCTGATAAATAATCTTATCCGGAGTCACTTAGAAATAAATGCAAATATTTTTCTATATTTAAAGGCATATATGGAAGTGCATACTCCGTTGCTAAAGGTGCTATCGCTTCGAAGGGTGTCTCGTTTCCCTTGGTATGCTACTGTTATGTATTTATTCCGATCTACAAAAGGTGCTTCTTAGTTTTGTTGTTGAGAGTGTTATAGATCAAGTAGGATTAAACAATGTAAAATATAACTTCCGTCGTTAGGAACGTCTGATAGCAGAAATTTTTGAGTCTCAATATCTTTCTTTTTTTATCCATGCTACGGCGTGTCTTTTTTTATTACTTAGTAGTTTAAAATTTATTCTGTTTGTAGGATATTATTATCAGCATTCTGTTCAACTTGACTAGCTTATATTGTCTCTTTATTTAACTGATTAGTTGACTGTAGATCATTGTCTGTACTCTCTAGATGTTTGTTTTTTCCTATATCTGTGGTACATCCGTTCTCTACGCATCGATTCCAACTCCTTTTTTTACCTTGACATCTTGGCGTTTTATGTCCAGCCTAACTTTTTCGCCATAATTATTAAGTCATCGAGTATAGTGTCGATTTTATCGAACAGACCCGATCGTTTTTTTAGGCGTTTTTGTGTCCGTATGCCTTGTGATACATTGTCTGCGTCCTTACTCTCATCTTCTGTTCTTGTGATGAACGATTAGTTTAATGCGCGTCAATAAGTCTTGAATCGGCACGTTTCGGCTGAGCTCGTACTTGACGTCTCTAATTGCTATCTCTTTTCACTGGGGGTTTCGTCTTCATCTCGCGCATCTGATCTTCTTTCTTTAATTTACGCTTATTCGTTGATCCTGTTCGGCTTGCTCACCCATACACATATTTACTCTCAGGCCCCATTTTTCATTCACTTACTTACTTTTTCCATGGCTTCCGCTGCTAAGTTTGTCTTTACTAGATGCTATTGCCAGTTCTTTCTTGCTTTTCATGTATCTTTTGGCACCTTTTTCGCCAGATGGTGTGTTGCATCTTGCTATTAATACTTTCTTCCACTTATGTTTAAGTTCGGGTGTATAGAAAAATTCTGTGAGTTTTCCATATAGTGTATCTAGCTGTCATTTACGAGTCCTACGTTGTAAATTTTGTGCTTCGTTTCTTTTGACGAAAAACGTCCTTGTGAGTTTTACTTTCTTTAGAATATTTTGCTTTTTCCGTATGCATGCAATTTTTTTCTAAATTTGTCCTTTAGACAGAATTTTTTCCTTGCTGTTTCTTGCCGCAATTGGCTGTATTCCTTCATTCTTCTTCTTGTCTGGATTTTGTTCTGAGGGCTAGCATGGTATTTTTTTTTTTTTTTTTGTGGCTTTGTCTACTTTTGGTGTTCTGTTCGATTGTTATTCTGCTCCAGCCATTTCGACTCTGAGTCTGCGTCACTGTCATTACTTCGCGTGTATTTACCTAAGTTATTACTTCTTCGGCGTTTTTTTTCTTCACCTTGTTTTGCGACATGTCTGAATCTAAAATTTCTATTTAATTTATTCTGTCCTTCCCAAACATATTTTTCTCCCGTTTTGTGCAAATCCTGTATATCCTCCTATATGGACAAGGTATACCTTGTAGCCACGTAGTTATGCCTTTAGTCTTGTAAATTGCAGGCCTGATTTTTTCGTTGTAGAAATGTTTAAGAGGTACGTAGTCGGTTACAACAACTAATTTTCGTCCGTATGAGTACGGTCTGATTTGCTCTTTTGCATAGACTATGGCAAGCAGTTTCTTATGGTACGTTGAGATGCGAAGCTAACTACCTTCTACGCAGCGGGGTGCATATTTGCAGTGGTGATCTTTGTCTATTTCTACTTGATTTATCATTAAACCTATCGTGTAGTCTGATGCATCACTTCTAATTTTAAATAGATCATTTATGTCTGGTGATAAGAGTACGGGCTCACGGCACAGAGCGTTCACGAGAAGATCAAATGCTTTTGGTTCAGGCTCCTGCCTCCTGAATTCCGTGCTGATTTGTGAATGTTTCGTTATAAGTTGTGCTATCATCGCATAATTTTTATTGAAACGTCGAAATTATCGCGTGAAACCTAAAAATTATTTAATTTTTTTTGCTTTTGTAGGTCTTGGATATTTCTTTACGAACTTAATTTTTTCGGAGTCTATTTCTTTTTGTCCGCTGCCTACTATGTGATCTAATACTTTTGCTTCTTTTTTGAGCAACTGACAATTTTCCGGTTCTATTGTTTGGTTGCTGGCTTCCAAACGTTTAACTAATCTTTTTAATCGTCTTTCGTGCTCTTTCTATGTTTCTGCGAGCGTCATAATGTCGTGCATGTATACTTCTATTTTATGTCTCTGTTGGTCTGCTTGCGCTAGTGTCATCAATCGTACGAACACATTTGATGAGTCAGTGCAGCCCATTAGCATACGTTTGTATCAGTAGTGGCCGTCAGGTCCGAAAAATGCTGTCTTATGAGCGTCTTCTTTATTTATTTGGAATTAAAAGAATCTTATTTTTTGGTCCACTTCAGTTATATAGCGGGCAGATGCGAGTTTTTTTAGATTATCGCTTTGAAATTATCACTCTTGTTATCACTCTTCATTTTTTCTCCTCGTTTGTGCCCACCTGCTTCAGTACTATTTATGTGTTGAAACTATACGGCTACGTAGAGAATTTATTTTTGCCCAGATCTACTAATAATAAGAATCTACTAAGAATATTTACTAAAAATAATTTTCTAACTCCTTACTTGTATTTTTCCGCCAAGCGATCGGACACCTGCTTATTTTTGCGACAGTTGGTTTGTCTGCCGTTATGGGTATCTTGTGTTTTAAGACTCTAGTTGCTCTTAAAGACTCTTTGTTAAGGCCAAATAGCGAAGTGTTTAATAATATTAGCTCACGCACGTGTTGTAGTCCTTCTTAGCTGCAGTCTGACGTGTCGGCTGGTTTTAATATTTTCTTAATCCTCTTTTCATTATTGGTGATAACAAATTCATTTTTGTTTTTATCCACTCTCTTATTCTCACTTTGTTTTTCATTAGTATTACTTACCTTTAAAACTATTATCAGTGCTTACTGTATTATTTCTGCAGGCCTTTCCTGTCGTCCTCATCGACGCTGTATGGCTCTATTCCGCAAATCGTCTCACACTCTAACAAGTCTACTAGAGGTACGATTAATTTATAGGTGTATCTGCAATACTTATGGATTCATTGTTCACGTTACCTTTATCGTTGTTTGCAATAAAGTTGCCCAATAAAATGCCTTTTCTGATTCTTGCTGAAGCACCTATCCTGTTTGTATATTTATAAATTTTTTTAACAGCGCATAAATTATATGTCTGTTTTTTGCGAGAACATCGAAGGTTTCTAGTTCCTTTAAAGGTATCTGGGTGCCCCTTTATATTATAATATTTTTCTTAGCGCATACGTAGCCATCATGTTTTTAGGTATGTCTTATCTAATAAGTCCTATTACTTGTTTCGGGAAGTCGTCAGGGACTACGTGTAGAGTGCATATAATTTCATTTAGGGTGACGTTTACCATTCCTGACGTACATAGTGTTCTGTACGTCACACCGATCATGAACACTTGCTCGTTAAAATCATTATATGAGTACTTCTTTAGGCTCCTCTTTTTAATAATAGATATTATAGCACCCGTATCTGCGTAAACTGTCGGGCTTCCGTTCATTAGTTGTTGGATGTCTAGGCCTACTAAAAGTGGTGTGTGTCCTGTACTTGATATATCTACTACTATTTCCTCAATTATTTTTGAATGCTCTTGTTTGCTGTGTCATTTTCGAGCCCGGGGGTATGTGTTGATAATAAAGTTTTGGCATAATTATAATTATCATCATTAAGTGCGCAATTTTAGTCCGACGCTTCCTTTTTATCTCAAGTCAGTGAGGAATGTCTAGTTTCTAGAGTATTTTAATTTCATGTACTTACTTGTCATCGCGTTGCAGGACTGTCGCATTTGTCTCCGTATATGCTTGACTCGTCGTTATCATTTCCACCCCATTCCAGTGAATTTGTTATTTTTATTTGGTTATGATTAACAGGAAATATTCTTTTGACTTTACATTGCAGTCACTTCTTCTCCTCTTTTTCGGTCATTCGTCCCTATCTGCGGTGGTCTGGCGCGTGCGTATTGGTATGATATGTATAGTGTAAGCTACAACATTTACTGTCAAGAAAAAGTTTCTCAATCTTAGTCTTATCAAAGATTTTTATCTTTTGTTAAGCCTAGAATCTGTTCAAAAACATCGATAGGATATAAGAAAAGGCTGTGTCTTGTATTTTGACAAATGATTTTATCAAACCTCGCTTTCTATACAGTAAAGTATAATTAATTCCTGTAGGTTAGACTAGAGTATCCATGAAAATATTTTTCGATCAAGGGACTAAAGGGACTTTAGCCGTCCATCGGTAATAAATATAATGCGTTTTTCTGTCTCGACTCTTCCAGAGACATAAAATCATGGGTGTCCAGTGAGACCTCTTAGCCACCATTAAAGAATCGTTAAAATTTTCAGATCTTCATCAACTCGGCAGTTGCATTTGTTATATCTTATGTTTTTAATCACCAGTTTCATTAAAGTATATTCTTATGACAGAATATCTTAGTAGCCGACAGATATAAAAGCTTACTTACTAGTGTTTCGCAAACGTACTACTTTCAGACTTCAGGTGGAAGAGTAAACAAAGTGTCTTCATTCATAACTTTTGTAAATATTAGGTTTGAAGAAATTTATAAGCCAATAAATGTCTGTGAAACAGAGTAGAGACTCTCCTTTTTTAAAAGGGGAAAAAAACAGTTTTTTTGTTTTTAAAAGTATGTTACACTCGTACCTTTAGCCAAAAGTTGTTTATGCTTCAGATTTGACGCAAGATTTTGTGCAAAACGTTTTGGTCAGAAAAAGTTTCATAATATATCGTTATTTTTTTGTGATCCTATAGCTTTGCAAGCCAATATTGTATATTGTCACTACTCATTTTATCACTGCTGAAACTTTGTTTAATGCCACCAAAAGTCTTAGAATTGCTTGAATCCTCACTTGGTCCATTACCATTCAGTCTACTCCTGTCTTGAAATACGTTACTACAAAGATTTTATTAAAGTTATAGTTGGTTATAGTAGATGATGGTAACCTGCTGACTCGTTTGTGGCTGTTCATAGTACAGTTTTGTTTTGTTTAAACTATGCTACTTGATTATTTAAATGCTAATAGGTTGTAGTATACGTATTAATTTTTTGTTCACAGCAACGATTTATTTTTTATAATACAACTACTGTATTTGTTATGGTACTGTACGTAAACACATTTATGATTCCATGGTTAACAATTGCTCTACATATAATATTCTATTTAAGAAATATTTGTTATAAGTACGTGGACTTTTAAAAACCTTTAAAATATATATATATATATATTTAAAACATTATGAATTATAATTTATTTATTTTTAAGAACTACTAGCAACCATTTTCGGGAAAGAGCAGTTCAGACAATATCTGTATGGACGTAAGATAACAGTTGCTATGACAATCAAGCATTGAAACACTTCCATATGTCCAATGAATCCGACATTCGCTTTTATAGGCTAAAAGCAGAGTTAAGAAAATACAAGCCTGACGTAGTATATTGCCCGGGCGCATCCAACAGTGCACCAGACGCTTTCCCACAAAATCCAGAACTGGGAAAAGGGGGAGTAAACACCGAGCGGTCACGTCAAGACTTATATCGACTAGGAGATAAACAAGGAAAAAAAGGACCTACAAACAACAAAGGACCGCCACATAGTGAGAAAATAACCACTTTTTTTGTTCAAAAGTTTCTAGAGACTACTATGCTTCACTAATTTAAATAACTTTTTTTTTATTTGAGGGTTAGATGATTTGTAAAATATCTGTGGAGAAGAATTTTAACTTTCTCTTGTAAATTTATTGTTTCTACCCTAAAATGTCAAAAATGACCTATTAGCTCTAGATGAAACTTTAGTATCAATAAATACGCTTATTGTATGTATTAGAAACTGTGCAGAAATGATACCCTAATGTATTTTTAGATTACTTCTGATTAATGCAATAGTTTAATTATTATATTCTAGATGACGGATCTAATACAGCCGATCAAAATTCTAAAAATGCCCGAATCTCGACAAAATGACGAATCTAATATGGCCACCTAAAATCTTAAAAATACCTAAATCTCGACGAAATTCTATACTCGGGAATTTTTAGGGTTGCTGATTACGAATTCATAATCCAAATTTGCAAATTCAAGATGACAGATTTAATATGGCCGAATAAAATCTTAAAAATTCCCGAATCTTGACAAAATTCTCTTATTGCGGGTTTTTACGGTCGCTGATAGAAAATTCATGATCTAAATTTGCAAATTCGAAATGGCGGATCCTATAGAGAGACCATAATTTACAATTTTAGCAAATAGGGTAATTAAAAATATCTCAAAAATCTTTGTTGAATTATGATTATAATGGTGTTCCCTTAAAATGTATGTAGATCGCGTTGCTTCTGAGTAAAAAACTCGTAATTTTTTAGAACTATTTAGGCATACGAAATAAAATAATTTTATTCACTGGTACAGTGCCATAAATTGATATTATGCATATAACGACTTTAGACCTTATGAACCTAGTGAGTTACATGCCTCTGACCCTAAAAACCAAGATGGTTGCATCCTTCAGACCTTCAAAAACTAGTAAGTTACTATGCTTCATATCTTCAAAACCCAATAAGCGGGTAAAAAATGTTATTACAAGTCAATGACTATGCTAAGAAAATATTAACTCATTAAAACACAAGTAACTTATATCCCTATTACCCGATAGGCCCCACTGACAGTACTGAAAAAAAAATATTTATTCAAACCCAAGTAATTATTTATAATTTAATTACCCTATGGAAAAAAAGAACTTCACTCGCTTAAAAAATTCTAGAGAACAAATCATATAATTTCAAGATTATATGATTTGTTAATTTACTAACTTACTGGGTCTTAAAGGTCTCAAGCATGCAAGTTACCGGGCTTTTAAGGCCAGAAGCATGTAACTTACTGGGTTTGAATTGTCTAAGGCATGTAACTTTCTGGGTTTTAATGTTCTAAAGGATGTAAAATACTATGTTTTGACGGTCTGAAGCTTGTTACTTACTGGGTTTTAAAGGTCTCAAGCATGCAAATTACTTGGTTTTAAAGGTCTAAAGTATACAACTTACTAGGTCTTGAATAAATGAAGTTGTTCTCTGCATAATGTATGTTTATGGCTCTGTATTAGTAAATAAATTTATTCTTTTTCGTATGCTAAAAAAGTTCTAAAAGTATACGAATTCCTTACTCAGAAACAATGCAATCTACATACATTTTACATAAACACTAATTTAATCATAATTTAACAAAGATTAATAGCATATTTTTTATTTATTATTTTTTGCTAGAATTGCAAATCGTGGTCTATATATATAATCCGTTACTCCTAATTTTCTAATTTTTATCAGAAATCCGTAATTAGCATCCCGAAAAACCCCTGACAAGAAATTTTGTCAGAATTTGGGCATTTTGAAGATTGCAACCGGCCATATTAAATCCGACATCTTGAATCTATCAATTAAACTATTGCATTAAGAAGAAGTGATCGAGACATACATTGAGTAATCATATCTGCCTAGTTTTGATTGCCTCAAATAAACGTATTTATTGATAATGATGTTTTATCTAGCACGATTAGATAATTTTTGACGTTTTAGGTTAGCTACAAAAAATTTAGAAGAGAAAATTTAAATTCAGCCGCGACAGATGTCTTACAATTAATCTTATTTTAAAATTGAAAAAAAATGTTTTAAATTTGGTAAATAATTGTAGTCTCTAGAAACTTTTAAAAGAAAGTGGTTATTCTCCCACTGTGCGCCAGTGCGACTATTTGTGGTACAGGCAACTCGTAAGAAAAGGATTTAAGGAATTCCTAAGAAAATTTATTTGTTGCGTAGAGTCCGAAGATTTTAAAGATAAAGTACAGAAGATGAAACAATACTATAACAAGCTTAATCAGGATAAGTTAGATATAAGCATCGATAGGATAACCCTGTAAAATTAAGAAAAAAAATTTAATTGATGTTTGAGAACTAGAAGTATAAGGGAATCGAGGCATAAAAAAAGACGTTTGAAAAGAAGTGATCAACGCATAAGATCTTGGCGAGTCGAAAACAAGGCCGGCTACGGTAGTAACAGAAAGAATAAAATTAAAAAAATGTAACGGAAATAAGCTAGCACTTGGCAGTTCTTTAACAGTTCAGCACTGATTAAGATGAACGAAGAGGAAGCCTTAAGAACTCAGAAATGTGGACATTATTGCGCAGAGCCACACAAAAAGCTTATATTGTTCGATGTACCTTGGGACAGAAGCTTTTTTTGACTGACTTATTCTGTTGTATGAGTTATCAATATCTGCAGATGAACTTATAAAAATTCTCCTTGAGTGAAAATATGTAAGGGAATGTAATGAACTAAAAGGCATTAAAAAACTTTGAGTGAAAGTCGTGAATCGGGCGACAGGGAATGTGCCTTTGTATTTTCTCAAAAATACAAAAACAAAGGTATATATTCACTCCTAAATAACGCCCAAATAAATGCTTTACCAAAATCTTATAGGGGTTGATGGTAAACAATTCAAACAAATCTATCTTGGGAAAGCATACTACTAAGCACTACTTGAGAAAGGGAAACATGAAATCTTACCACTAATCAGCTAGTCAAACATCAATGAAAATCAGCTTGATCGCGGAAAGAGGGATAATACTAACAGTAGGAGTAGCTCTGATTTGAGGGTGTGCGAGACGTGCGTTGAGTTAAGATGGGATCGTCCTAATATACAAACTGTGAGTCAAGACGAGACGAGACGAGATCCTAATCTCGTCTCGAGTAAAGTCGAGACACCAGAGATTTCTCGGTTATCTCGGGCTAAATATTAAGACAGCTGAGATATTTTGGTAAAACTTTGCTTTCCCTAAGATAATATCAAAAAAGAGAGATTTTTCGTCTGAACTGTACGACGACTTTTAGATATAAGGATCTCTCATATTTATATTAACTAGGGTGCTCCGCCCCCTGCACGCTTCGCGCGCCAACCTCCAAATATTAACCCAACATCAATTTCCATCATCTTTCAAGAAATATAAAATTATTAGCTATTTTATAAGAGTGAGTTTTCATTTTTTTTAATTTAAATTACTTTTTATTTAATTTTTCAAAATCTTGTTTTTGAATTTTCCCGCTCTCAGCTAGTCTTAACCAATCAGATCAAGAGTTTTTCTGTCGACAGTTACGTGACACTGATTTTTTTAGGAGAGAAATAAAAATATTTTTGTTAACTCTATCTTATAATATGCTTACAGTATCTTCAGATATTCAGCGGGACAGTGTTTGCAATGGCAGGGAACTACACTAAGGGAAGGCAGGAGGTGCTAATGGTCATAATAACTGCTCTATGTAGTTATGTTAGTAACTACCGCTTTTTGATAGACGTTAAAAATCAATCATTCGGGCAGAGTCTTTTAGAAAATATTTCGTCCGCTTATGACTATTTGGACGCTGCGTCAGTTAAGGAGACCAGCATGGTCATTCAGATCACAGTTCTGCACAGAAGCCGATCGTCATTGTTGTTGGTGCAAGACATCAATTTTAATGCACTCTTCCTTCGCGCGTGCATACAGAAAACCTCATGCACCACGCAATCATGTCTGTATATGTGTCTTTCTAATAATAGCGAAGTTTTATTGGTTTTCATTCGCTTTTATTTTGCGTTAAAGTGGATAAAAACTATCCTTTAGTAAGCCGAAATTCTCAGCTATTTTACGTTTAGCCTTTGAGAAACCCGAGATTTCCCGGCTGTCTTGGACTTAGCCCCTAAAAAATCCGAAATTTTCCGGGAATCCTGGGGTTAGTTCTTAAGACGGCTAAGATTTCTCGGCTGTTTCGAAGTGATATCAAGATAGCCGAGAAATCTGGGATCAAGATGAAATTTATTTTTATTATTCGAGACGAGAAGTCTTGGGTCGAGATTTTTCACTCCTTTGGACGAGACGAGAAATATCGCAAGATTTTTTTGTCTTGCTCACACCTATTCTAAATACAATGCAATTAATACAATTAATCAAATAGGAAAATTAGAAAGAATCCAGAGGGGTAGATAAGAGACCATAGAGGAATAAAAAGGAGTACCGACGTCGCATAGGAGACTTCAGAGTAAAAGTACAGGAGGATAGCTCCCCCCATCCAAACCTCTACCACCGCCAGACTTTAAAGGGGGGTCTGATCCGTTGTCATCAGAAAGCAATGGGGAGAAAACACCCGAGGAACGCAGCTTACCAGTACCTAAAAGCCCCACTTAAGAACACCGACGTTGACGGTAGAATAGATAATTAATTGAGTGTTAATAAATTAAGTAATAAATGATATAGGATAACTAACTTAGCAACAAAGAAAAACTAAGTCTCACACAAATTTCTTGCTACACCTGGACACACCGCAAAAAGTGGCTGAAGCTAGCGTAGATTGCCGTATGCGCAACAAAATACAGGGAACAACTACATAAATATAACACACAGATACACAGTTTCGTCATTTATTTTTTCTGCGGTCCGCGGACGTGCCACGAAAAATACCAATCAGAATTTTTTTTCGAATGATACTTAATGAAGGAAGAAACATACAAACCAAAAGTTCTACAATAAATTTAATTTTTATTTAGGTGCGTCGCGAAAATGAAAAGAGGTAGAGAGATTTGATGGAGATTTTTTTAATACAGCGCAAAAGATGTATACCTAACTTGCCGAAAATTTCAATTATTAAACGATTAATAGGTTCATATTTGGAAACCCTCTTATCCATTTGTTGGCTAACATTATCATTTTTTGCATGAAATAATAACAATAAGAAGGAGCAATAAAAAAAAAAAAAGTCAAAAGACACAATTCTAGAAGGCAAAAGAAAAATCAAACTATAGTTTAGCAATGTAAAATTAATTAAAAGACGCATAGTACTGTAAATCCGATCGTTGTATAGGGAGACAAAACGTAGTCATGTATTGTAAGGTTATTAACACATACAAAAAAATTCTATTATTATTATTATTAAAAAAATTGTTGCCACAATGAAAATGGAAAAAAATTAATATAAAACGAAACAATATGATTATAAAAGATGACAGATACAAATGTCATCAGTGAATTCCAAAGGAAGTGTGAAAAACGATGACACAGATAACGAAATATTATTAATCACTTTTATTCACAATTGTGACAATGGTTACTAACGATATTTACATATAACTATTTATATCGACCGTGCACTCTATTATAGTCTATTAATGACCTTTCTTACAAACAACCTTGATTACCATCACCCTAAAAATTTAATAATGAACAAAATACGAATAAAGTAGCCTACCATCGTTCAACCTGGAATTCCGGCCATATTTCTGCTCATCTAGATAATAGAGTATGAGCAGACTATAGTTCATCAAAACCAGATTCAGTTGTTCCTGATTGAAATAGTCACAGGACTATCTGAAAAAAGAGTTTTTAGTCGAAACTTGAAATAAGATCAATTGCAAGAGAAGAAATGTGTCAAAAACACCTAATACGTACATACTTCAAGAGGAACAAAAATACTTTTGAAAGTGGAAATATGTAAGTGAGACTCACCAATCCAGTTGGAACACCCTAAATAGATGTGCTGGTGTACAATCACAAAAGGTTTAAAAAAGTTCTAAGCTACACACGGCCGAAAGCAATCAATCAACCTTACTACTAGAGCAGTTGACTCTATAGCTCTTTTTAAAATAATGCTATACCTCTAATAACCACTAATAAAATACAACTTGCATATTTTTGAAACAATACCTCTTTCAAAGTCCATGCAGCCTTAAACACATTTTTTCTTACTCCATTCAAAAATCCAGAACAACGATGAAAGTCGTAAATCAACATGAGGCGATTTAAATATAAAATAATGACTTACGCAATGAACACATTCTTTAACGTCCATCATAACAAACTATGCTAGTAGCGACGTTGCATATAAGAATGATTGTAAAATATGAATAGATTAGAAAGAACGATTGCAAAAAGAAGACTATAAATAAATAAACAATGGATTGAATGGAATTCAGTTAAGCAATAAGCCATGCGTAAGAGGGAATGCCAAAGAAAATCGCGTTAAAAAAAAATTTATTTACAAAAGCAACATATATATTGTAAAAACACTGGTATGCTGGGTGCGAAATACGGTAGCTACTTTACTCGCCTTTTCTTTCTCTTCACCAGCAAAGATGAAAATACCTTTCTCCGGATAGCTTTGCTATTAATCTGTAATAAATTGTTCACAGGTAGCAGTTGGCGTGGAAACATCCAAACCTCTAATAAAATAGCGTCTGATAATAACATTACGCTTAGGTCAATCGTCATCCAAATGCAAGAAAGTCATCTGACTACAGCAAACGGCAAGAACCAGCATAGTGAACGATTTAACTTGAATTAGTCGCGTAAACTTATTACTTAATTATAATAATCACCTTAAAAAGAAAAAGAGAAAAATATAGATAAGTAAATAAATGAACAAATACATTGATGAATGGAGACATTGGATAAATAGTTTAGCGTATGATGACGCACAGGAGAAGAAAAGTAGAATATTTGATAAAGAATATGAATAAATATATAGTAGAGTCAAATATCACATAAATAAAAATTATATAAGTGTAGCATAAATAACTATCATAATAGGGAAAAACGTTAAAAGATGTAGGAAAAAAAGAGCTAAAATGCCAATAGTGATAAGAATTATGTATGCTTCAATAAAATTGAATGTAAGATATTACTTAGCGTGCTAATATTCAAATCATTATTAAAGAAAGTAAATAGCGCAAAAATGAATAAAATATGTCATACACAAAATACAAATAAGAAATGCAGGAGAGCGCGGAGCGATAAGTAAGAAAATTTAAAGAGAGCAGCGGCCCTCTTAGGGAATAGAAAAATGAGTATGAAATGATACAGACAATGCAAACACCATAACAGATCACAACACACATGCACACAGGTAGTTATGTGTCTATGCGCCCCTTATTTTGTGGGCCCACTATAGAGTGGTAGCGGAGGAGAGGAGAGTGACAGCTAAGAAGGAACAAGAAGGCAGTCTAGAGTAGACCAACAAAGCAGAGGGTACAGTTGCGGCGCGACTTTTCTATCGAAAATTCTAAAATGAACAAAGTTAAGTTATGTCCGAGTACAGTTATTTCGTGAGCAACCTGAGGCCATCATATCCTACGTAACACTTTTAGATGTTGTACGATTCACTTAAAACTACTACGTAAAGTTACATTTTTCATAGTGGTTTTTATAGAATCTATACGTATTCGCTTTAATATTTGCAACTGAATAACAATTGTGCTTTAATCAACAATTCAGTAAAAAATTTTAATACAGTAGCATTATGTCTACCCTTACTGCAAGAAACCATTTTGGCACCATATTATAATAAAATATATTATATAGGCTACAATAATAGAAGTATACTGTAATATTACAATGCATAATTTGTTGAAAAGGTTCAATAAAGGGTTTAAGAAAAAAATAGTAAAAGTATCAATTAGCTTAAAAGGAAAAAAGAATATGTTGCATGTACATGAAAATAAAATAGTTTTCGAAATGTTTCAAAACGTTGTTGCAGCCATACGTTGACCTTGTTATAAAAGTGACTGCACTCAAAACACCTTACAAACATTTCAAACATCAATGTCTAATACAAGAGTGGACATTTTAACGATTGCCTATGGGCATTAAAGATAACTGCGAATATAATAAAAATGGTTTCTATGCTTTAAAAATTAATAAAAAAAAAAAATGTTATATTTTTATGATATTAAATTAAGAGTTAGTATTGGGTGATCTTTACAATTGAAAAAAATCCCTAAAAATTGGTAAGATAAATGCGATTAGTTGTTTTGACAAATTTTCATTCGTTATCGATACGATGATGATTTTTAATCACTTTAAATGATTACAACGATACAACTTGTGAGCTTTAATCAGCAACAAGATACTATACTTTTTTTCAGCTAATCTATAAATAAACGAATAAGTTGATTTTCTTTTGAGGTACAAGTCACAAATACTAACCTAAGCAGCACTTATTAGCAGCCAGGTATATTATTTATAGTGACTCTTATTTAACATAATTCAAGACGAATCCTATTATGAGCAAAAATGCTTCTGTTTTGTTTTGGAATAATATTGGTAATCAGTATTGAATGCAAGAAAAAGTACCAAAAAAAAACTGAAAAAAAAGTATAAAAATCTTTAGACAAGGTGTTCTTAAGAGTATCTTTCTTCTTTTAATTGGGGTAAAAGCTGATAATGTGTTGCTATGTGCATGTTGGCTATCAAGCATTTAATGAAGAAGCAGCATATCAAGTGCCGGAGGTCGATATAAGCCAGTCAGTATTGATTTTGGTTCTCTTCCGTTGTACGAGTAGGTTATCCCTAGGAGTGGTAGATATCGGTTGCGAATACAGATTAGTGGTTACATTTCAACGTGACGGGACCTGACAGTAGTATGCAATGTGATGGAGAAAGAGTAAATAAAACATGTTGAGTGGAAATAATTGTATTAAACGCTAATGATTATCTAATTAGGCCAGATATGGTATATGTGAATAAAAAAAACACTCACGCTTTATTCTCCTGCACGTAGATTGCTCGGATAACTTGTCTGAAAAACTACTAAGAAGGTTAGGAGTTAGAAGATTATCACATCCTTGCAAACAATGTTTCTTATGATTCTGTAATGTGTCCTCTTAATATATTGTAGATAGCCGAATGTTTACCTGAAGACATCTTCAAGAGATTTTTTTGCATAGTTGTGGGAAGAAAACTATAAAAAGTCAAGCAAAAATAAACAATAAATCGTGATATATCTTGAAAAATCGTGTTAGTTGAGATGTTATTATCGGTATGAAAGAAGAAAGTCTTGCTTAGTAAGATACTGTCACGGACGAATGCAGTCATATTATAAGAATACAAATGGTACAGCCGCTCACGGCGGCGTCGACGGTCAAGGGGACAACGCATCGGCTTGCAAAAACGAAATTATCCGGTTCGAGCCTAGCTCAGTTCCGCCTTTTGGCGGGACCACTCGCAATATAATTCAGCAGTAACACGATTGACCAGCACACCATCTACCGACAATTCCATACAGCTCGTCTTTACACTTCCTTCACTCCCCCCATACCAAGAACTCAACGTAAATACACGTAACAATACATACCATGTTGCAAAAGTCCATGCGTAATTTTTCATGGAATCTAATCGTATGATCCCAAGTAGAATTTCACGTTTAAAATCCATAAAAAGTGCATCGTCCATCAAATTTTCACGTAAAATTCCACGTAGACAGAATTCTACGTAAACGCTAAGAGTGGAGATATACTTTGATACGTCTATAAAATCTATTCTTTGATATCGACTATTTGACCTACCTTGTCCTGTGGTTTTAAGACCGGTATCTGTATGTTACACTTACAATGTCTTTTGAACTTTAATCTATGTTTTATTTGTCTCTATCTCCCTCTTCTTGTTGACTCTTGTAAGCAATTACTATTAACTGTTAGAATAGACAAACTGAGCGCAAATGGCTTACTGTTGCCAAAAAAAAGATTGCGTGGCTGTCACATGCTTACTACAAGTAAAAACAGTCCAGAGTTAGTAGGAGTACTGTAGACAAATAGCGTCACGTACTATCATCCAGTCTCGATTATCGTTATTTATATATCAAGTAGATTTCCTTTGTCAGATTTCGTGTTCGTATTAAAAGCAATACATTATAGGACAGAAAAAATAATAATAGAAATAGCAAATAATATTCTTTTACGAACAATTCCTCTTCTCATATCGTAAAATTTCTTATGAAATGGATAATGTATATGATTTTAAAATGTTATTCTGTAGGTAATAAGTACAATATGTACATAAATAATCCATAAAGTAATGTAGGATATTAAATGACACTTTCACCATTATAAAAATGTTACAGTAAACTATACATTAAAATAATTTATGTTACAAATTTTTATTATCTGCGTGTCTGAGACTCTATTAGGTATATGATTACTTGCATGGCGAGTTTGTATTGTACTTGTAAGAATAAATATATCTTGAAAAAACTTACAACGAGAAAACCATTTCACACACGTTTAGAAAATCATGGATTTGCATATAATAATTTTATATGAGTATTTTTTTATTCAAGAAAGAAGCGTTTAACTTACAAATCCTAATCTGTGAATAAATTTTGGAATCCTTTGACAGTTTTCCGTGAAATCTGACGTAAGCTAAAAATACGTTGTTACATCATTACCTGTGAAAAAAGAGTATAGCAAACAACAGAATTATTGTATTAAAAATTCAGTAATGCCAAGAGTTCAGGTGATTGACATAAGCCAATGCGAAATATTATTTTGTAAAGTAACTAAATTGTGTAAAATTAGAATTAAACAATAAGTTCTAGTGAAATAAAAATGCGGCCTCGCTACAGGATTTTTATTGCAGAGACGATATAAAAAAAATCCTAAAGGGGCCATTTTGAAAATAGTGAGATATTTACCAAAGTTGTTTCAATAATATAATTTTATACTTCATAACTGTCTCCATTAAATTATTATGAAAAAAAAAATATATAATATAAGGTGATTGGTTTCAAAAACTGATCACAAAAACGCTTCTACTTGCCACGGTTGTACATTTTTTAAGTTCTTGTCATGTCAACTCTGTCATTCTATAGACGCGTGCAAATGATACTTGTACGGCTAGAGATTTAGTAGAACCATTTTTTCTGTCCAAAAATAAATGTACGAATTTTTCTTTCTCTTCAGCAATTTTTTTTGTATGGTACGAGCTCTGACCTTTACCAAAACTTATTGTTACTCTATAATTGTCGTTTCTGATTACTATTGCTAATATGCTGATATAACACGTCATTATTTCGGAAATAGAAAACTCTGGGAGCTTCCTTATTTCAATTTGTTTTACTTGAAAATGAATATAAGTAACAGCTCACTATTAAGTAAAAAACTTAGAACCATCAAAAAAAACATCACAAGTGATAGTTATACGATTGTATCACATTTCCAAAGACAATAGTTTGATCCGAAAGTTGATCTGAAGCCAATGATAGAAATGAATAGAGAATCATCAACTTTTTTTTTTACAGACTGTACGTCTACATAAATTAATGATCGCGGCTAAAATTTTTTTCTTTAAAATTATACTTACTTGATTATTTTACAATATCTTAATAAAAAAAATAAAAAAAATGAAGTATTTATTTGGAAGGTGACGTTCAAAAGAACAAAACAATAAAATATATCATTTGCCACTTTAATAACATTTTTTTTTACTTAAAAAATCTTTTTTCTGCTACCTATAATTAAGCGTATTAAAAATATATCTTAAAATGTAATAGCACTTGACATATAGCACTTTGAATCAGTTTTCTCTTTTTATTTACCCACAAATTCTTTAGACATTAGTCACAAAAAAGTTAGGTCATGAAATCTAATATGCTGTACCTAATAAAAGCTATATATACAGTGCTTATTTTGTAATGTTGTATTTACAACGAAATAGATACGATAACTTGAAAAAATCAGTAAAATTAAGGACATTTATATCTAACTTTTTAATAATCTCTGAGCGAAACAACTTTCAATAGCAAAATCTTACGCACTGGCAGTGTTCATCTCTAAGTTTGGTCTGTTCCTTAAATTTTAGAAAGTGTACCGATTTTGCAGCAGGTAAAGAGTACTCATCCATTCAACTTTACGTATTTAGATTTGAACCAGATCTGTGTAAAGTTTTGCATTTAGCAAAACGCATTGGACAGTTGCAAAAAAGTGCGTAAGTTTAGCATTATTTCAAGGGCATGATTGTTGTTATGTAAAAAATCGACGGACCAGATGTAGATGGCCCACGATTATTTAAGATACCGAAAAAAGACTTGATGCAAACTTATGCAAGTTTTTTGTCGACAGACACATAGTATAAGAAGTGCGTCATAATTGCAATGATAGTCCAGCTTAGGCGATAAATATATGCTAACATATATGCATTACTGAACAAGCAGAGTTATTTATTACATACCTAACCTCTTATTTTAGGATATAATTTTTCGATCATCGTTCTATTCACCATCCTATCTTAAGCCAACGAAAACAAATTACCAAAACTTTTTTCGTAGATCGCAACGATTACCATTCACTAAAAGTACTTAGATCCATATTTAAAATTCATTTCTTGTCTCTTGAATGTCAGGGACAGAATAAAAATTATTTCTACTTATATCACCTAATTTATTTATTTGTATATTAACCAAACTTATTAGGTACAGAGCTTATCATTTCGTCAATTTTGTCGTAAAAAAAGGTTGGATTCTTCTATTTGTAGACTACTGATAAAAATCTAGATAAGGAAGTTTTAGATTATAGGGAATGTTCTTTTAAAATGATGTTTTTTTGTTTCTCCTTGCAACCAATTGTACGCATTTCTCGAACGTTCCATTTTTTAATCTTTGGTATTAGGGAAGTATTGCACTTTGATTGAATGTACACATTTGCAGGACATTCAAGGTAGTAAAGTTGGTTCTAACGAATTTAATTCTTATTATTCAGAGTTTCCAAAGATATACAGACTCTGTAAAGGATTGGACGGATCATGTTATGGATACTATGCTATGTAAAGTATATAAAGGTTTGAATTGAATTTTTCTTAACAATTTCATGGGTTAAGATAAAAATCTTGAAGCTTTTTGCAAATAAGACAAATTGATAAGCACGTCAAAATGTTTACTGACTAATACGTGCATCTTTTTGTACGAATCAAAAAGAAGCTTCCAAGCATGAGAGTACTTTCAGGCTTTTGAATTAAGTAAAACTGCCTTAGTTAGTGCCTCGCTGCGTAGCGCGCCTATCAAACAAGTCAGTTTGGTAGTATCATTCAGTTCTGTGCGTGAACGTAAGATCAAGCCAAAAACATCCTTAAAAGAGAGCCATTTATCAATATTCTTGTTAAATATCGGGATCTCTGTTACCAGATGCTTAGGTAACTTTGGCTATTCAGTAAAAGTAGACTTTGCTAATACGGCAATGGAAGGATCTACGGTAGGAAGAGCCCGTAGCGATTGAAACTGACTGGCGACCTGGAAAGACTTCGTTCGCCAACCTGTCAACTCGACGAAAATCTCGTTCTCTGGCTCAGGAGATGCTTATTCGTCATGCAAATCTTTATATTTTCGTAACGCATCTGTTAAGAGTTCAAGATGCGGAGCTGCATCACTTGCGGAGACAAGATCCTCATCGATTGGAGTTTTAGTTTCAGCTTTTTACAGCTGATCAATAAAGGCAAGCCCGTTCTGCACAATGAACGTGACGTGTATTGCTTAAGACAGTTTTAGATGCAATAGTTTTATAACCGCTAAAATGCAAAACGACGGGACGCAAAGTTTGCTATATACAAACACAAGGTTTGGTTGACGTTACTATTTTTCGTACGATCACAAATACACGAACCAAAAAAAACAATACCAGAAAGGAAATAAACAGAAACAACGAAAAACTTATTTTTTATTGCAAAAACGATGCTAAAGGCTTCACTGGAGACGGGTGAAGGGATGCATCGCTGGAGGTGAAGATTGACGTGGTGCGTGGAATTTGCGATATAAATGACGATGTAGGATATCGTAAGCACAGCCCGACCGACAAACGATGGTGTGGCTGAAATGTAGCTTGGCACGTAAATTACAGGAAGCACCAAAAATGTCGCGTGTGCGAGGATAAAAATTTTAAGGATTGCTGGATGGGGTGAAAATCATTTTACATGAAAATGTGTTTGTATCGCAAAGAGAGTAGGATTCCAGGGGTCAGGCATCATTTGTTTAATCAAAACCTACATAAATAAATATCACTGACATATATTATAGCACACATTGGAAAGGAACAGCATTGACAGGAAAAAGCTTTTAGAAAGAAAACATGGTTTATTCAAACGAAATGATTTATGTTTGACGATTGAAGGATGTTTGTGTTGAATGTAATGTATATATTCGTTGAGCGTTATGATGATAATTATGAAATATCTTTCGATCGGAGAAAGAATGAAATTCCTTTCCAAAGGGGAAAGTTGGTTATGATGAGCCGCTGCTCAAAATCTCTGGGATTGTTGTTTAGACAGATCCACATTTTCGTCGTTACAAAGAGGTTTCTTCTCAAAGGGAGAAGTAAACGAATCGTAAAAAACAATCAAAATACGTGATAGTATCGTAAATTATATTTTAAAGTGATCGAGACTAAAGTGTCAGTTCGAGCTTTCAAAAAAAAGTAAAAAGAGAACCGTGTAAGTAGACTTTTCTTCTTTTTCTAAGCTAAATATAGCATCGAACAATAGTCAAGGCGTCTGAGCAATTCAATGGTTTCTATTTATTCACAAAACGTAATTTCTGGCATGCGTGAAATAAAAGTATAAGCGAAGAGATGTTGTCTATTGGTGCTATGGTGATGAAAGTGCAGAATGGATTCATGTGTACTTATACATATAAATCGAGTTTTAGCTTAAATTTTAGTAACAAATAAGATGATTTATCTGATTACATTTATAAATATACAAAATACTTTTAACTTTGATTCGAGTAACAATACAATTATAAAGGTACAAAATAAAAACCTAATTTTAAGTTACTTTGAACAGATATTTGATTGAATAAGGAAGAATTGATATTGGAAGTAATAAGAAATACTGAAAATTTCTTTAAGAATCTAAGTCTTTTTTGTATGGTAAAGGACAAAGATTCTTGATATTCCTCTTATATATTCCGGTAATGGTTTATAATGTAGCCTCACGCACCGCGCCCTTGCCTCCAGGAGAAATCTCAGCAACCACGCCCAGCCTTCAATCGGTGCAGTGAATATTTTTATCCATCAAAAATTCAACAGAATTTAATTTAATCATTCCTTTCTCTCCCTGCTGACTTTGTCTCTTTAAAGTTCATTTAAATACATGGTATACCATAGATTCAAAAAAAATTTCTCTTGCTTTCTAGATAAGGTATTAAGAAGACAAGTGGTTTTCTAAAACGTTAACAAAATCATGAGTGGGTAACAAAGTAATAGTAAGACAAATATTTATGTCGGTCTTATAGTCACATTAATAAATAAACATTAATATTATCTTTAATTTGACGTATGTGTGTGTGTAATTTTTTAAATGACACCCACACTTGTATACTCGCTGCTCCATACCAAGCAAGTTCAACGCTTGTTGAAATTCGTACTTGGCGGCTTCACTTTAGAAGCTCGGAGCCAAAGGAAAAAAAGGAGAGAAATCG
>JAPYYV010000556.1:0-41355 GCA_030522625.1 Copidosoma aretas
GGACCGCTCTGGAGAGCTGCACATTTGTGAAGAAAATTACCATTTCCTACCGAGGGCGCACCAGCCTCTCAAAAACGCCCGAAGTAGGAAAAAATATTTTTCTCCCTGCAAATACACCGATATTTGTAGTATTTGTCCCCCAACGTTGCTCACACCCTTGCTCCAGGGTACCCCGAATATTCCGCAACAAAGGAGAACTTACAAAAGCAGCAACAACGCTACATGGGCAGACAAACCTTGCAAGCAATCTCACGACGATCGAACAAAACGAAAACGGTGAAAGAGCACCGTGGCCAAAAAAAAAAGCACGAAAAAGCGTGTCGAGCACAGCGGCACAGCGGATATCACGCGCGCTCGCAGCACCCACACGCCGTACGCGCGTAATACGGAATAACAGAGTCGGCAAGCCGGTCCACAGAGGCACCCAGGGTCGGAGGGGGCGGGGGGCGAGCGTTTAATAAAAGATGCGCAGAGATAGCGCCATTACCCCGGGCTGCATTATTCACCGGGCCGGAGCAACTTTCGCTCCCTCCGCACAGCCATCTCTGCCGTGTAACTCTATCCACCCACACACCCTCGCCCGCTCCGAGTAGGCGTGGTGTGCTACCCCTCTCTTTTTCTCTCTCTCTCTCTCTTGCTCCTCGCGTGTACGTATACATATATACGGGCGCGCGAGCAGAGCATTACGCAGCGGGGAGGGGAGAGCCTCGAGAGCGCTCCTAGGCGAGAAATGGCGTGTTGGCGATTTTTCAGGGCCAAAGCGGATTCGCCTCCCCCCCCCCCCCGTCGGCTGCAGCGGCCCCCCGGGGACCTTTCTTTTTTTCCCCCCCCCCCCCCCCCTCCCCCCCCCTTTTCTCATGTGGTGGTTTTCCCGCGGGTCGCGACTTCTGAGTGCTCTCGCTTCGCCCGCGCGTATCTTGCGTGTAAATATACACGCGGCTGCTGCTGCTGCTCTCTTTTCGCCGGCCCTGGGGTCGAGATTGCGCGACGATCGGGTTTTCGCGAAAATGGCCGCGATCGGCCCGAGACTCCGGGGGGGATCGCGATGGAGAGCGATGGCGAAAAGAAGCTCGTTAATTCGCGCGACAGGAGACACCGGGGCATGGGACGGTACACGGCCATTATTCGCGGGAGGAGTCTCGGGGGAGCTCGCGATTCCGGGTAATAGCGGAATCATGGAGGTCGGGGCGCGGTACGGTGTGACTTGAATGATTTATAAGGGAAAGCTGGGCTAGAGAGGGGTTGGGGGGGCTTGAAGGCTAATTAATAAGAGGGGGAGCGTCGTTTGTCATGTGAACGAATTTCGTGTGGTGCTTTCGTATTTATAGAAAAGAGGGCTGATGCTGATGATGTGGATGGTGCTGGGGGTTGAGGATGGGTTTTGGTAGGAAATAGAATAGTATAGCTTCGTTTCGGTGGTTGGTGCGATGGAGTGGTGGGGACATTGTTGGAGAATGATTTGAACGCGAGTGTACATCAAAATATTGAATTTCATTGGTTCCGAATTACAAACGTTTCAGGCACGATTGTTTCACGAATATTTCACAAAGTATCCCTTGAGTTTATAAAAACAAAAGCTGCGATGGATTTAAGTAATGCTACATTTGCTTGTCGAGTTCAATGATGATGGGAAACAAAGGAATAAACTTTGTATTGTTTCTTGTTTACTCCATCATACTGTTCAAGTCAATTTGCTGGTTCTTATGTTTATTCCGATGACACCTTTAATTCTCAGCTCTATCACAAAAAGTTCATCGATATTTCAGAAATGCAGATTAGAAGAGTTTTACGCATCTTTGTCGTTCAGCATCCCATGGAGCTTCCCACCAATCTTCCACTTTCGAAATCAATCGAGCCGAGCTTGACCGAGTTATCAATTAACTCCTCTCCCTGAAACCCAACCCGTTTCTGAAACAGCACCCACCGAAAATAAAAAGAAAACCGAAAAACGCCAGAAGTAAACGCGCACTCGAGGATTCTAATGAGATTTTCGACGTCCCGGCACGGCTCGCAGCCCCGGCGTATATATATACGCGCACACCCGCGTAACGAGGAGCATTACTCGCCAGCCGCCTCGTTAAATACCCCCCCCCCCCCCCCCCCTCTTAACCCCCCTCGTTCCCTCCGTCGCGGCACCGCCCACCCCCCCCGCCCCCGAGAGAGCGAGCGGGAAGAGCAGCATCGCGCTATCCGCGCCGGACCGTTCCTGCGGTTCGCCCAAATTGCCTTCTCACTTTGCAGGCGAAGATCGCGCGATTACGGCCTTAATTCCCGCGCCCCTCGCTCTCTCGCGTCTGCAGCTTCCGCCGTTTGTATAGTGTATATATACATACGCGCCGCTCGCTCGCTCGCTTTCGGCCCGTTTTTTGCGGGGTTCCCGTCGGATCCTGTCTTCGATGCCCTCTCTTCGTTGGGCGTGTACTTTAACACCGCGAGCTGGGTATCTTGATCGGGGGTTTTTTTTCTTCTTCGCAACGCTTCGATTTGGTTGTATTTTCGAGGGAGCGCGCGTATTTCCAATGGTGCCCCGCGCGAGGGAGAATCCTATCCCGAACGGTGTCGACTCCCCGTATAGTTTTCCCTTTTCTCGAAAAAGCAAGAGAAAACTACCCTAAACCTGTATACACCATACTATAATGTACGGAACAAGACATTGTCCGTGTACCCAAGCAGCCTGTCGACGTTGTACGCTCTTTCCCGCCGACTCTCCTCTCCAGCTACGGTGTAACGGGTTCTCGAGACTGACGCGAGAGTGATGCCAAAGGTACAAGCTGGAGAAAGAGGAGGAGGAGGCGAAAGGGTTTTCTGCTCCCCCTGTTCTTCCCGAGACGGGGTGCAAAGCCGAGAATCCCCAAGTATAAATGTCAGACTCGGGGCTCTCGGCTTTGCGCTTCTGTCGCCCCTTGGGAGGGGAATGGTTGTATTCGTATTATGGTTTATTTGCTGCTCTTCTGCTGATCTACTGTGTCTTGTCATTTTGAGTGGATCAACCTTTTTTGTTTCTTGTACCTTGTATTGGAAAACAGAGTTGACCGGGACTGTCAACTATTATAGGTGGGTTGATAAGTTTCTAGCCCTAGAGAGTGAAACTGTGAGCGTTGGTTCGAAACCTTGTTCTGTTTTCGTCGAAAGAGGATTCAACTAATCCATGAAATTGATGCAAATACAACAATATAGCATGAAACCTGATCTTGTCTTTTACAGGGTTTTTTTTTTTGTATCAATAAGCATCTTCTTTGGTAACAGTATCGTAAAAAGCACTCATGAAACGGAATAGCAATGTCGAGTTCGGTTTGTGAGTTAAGAAGACTACAGCTCTCGACTCAGGTTATTAGATAGTACTAAACCAATATAATTTTTATCCATCGGAAGAAGAGCTGAGTTTGAAACATAAGAACATTGTAAGAGGATGACACACAACTAATGGCCGTGCCTCGGGCCATGCCATCAACGTAAACATATGAAGTTAACATGTTCTGTTAAAATGTAATGATATATTCGGTTTAATAAGTGTACCCTCCTCTGTAACAGCACCATCGTAAAAAGCACACATTCCACCGACGATCTTGTAAAAAAAAAAACAAAAAAAAGTAGCCCCGCCCAAATGACCAGCCCGAAAAACCTAAAATCCAAACGATCGCGACAGTCACGAGGGTGGGCGAAACAAAAGCTCATTCAAAATCCACGCCCGGCGCGTAGTTATACCCCTACTGCACACAAGCAGCGCCCGCCGACAATCTGCTTTTAATTATGACAATCAAAGCGGGGCATTCTCAGTTCGTTAAATCCGCCCTCCTCCTCCTCCCCTGCCGGCCAACTTTCCCATTCGTTTATCTTCCGCGCAAACGGCGCGCTCCCCGCGTCGCCCCTTGACAATAATCGCGCGGGCGGCGCGGCCGAACAAACGAAACTTGCGCCTCCTCCCCTCTCTCGCCGCTGCGCGGCAGCAGCGGCGGTACACGATTTTCAGCAAAGCGCTCCTTCCCCGGAACTTTGCTCCAGAACGTCCCCGGCACTTTTGGACCCTCCTCCCCCTCGCGGTCTCTTCCTATCCCCCTCCCCGAGAGTCGGGGCCGCCGTCGATCTTCGGGGCCAAAGTTGCCTCTATCTCTCGCCTCCCCCTCGTCGTCTTATTCCTTCCCCGCTCGCTCTTTGTCCCGCTTTCTCGATTATAAAGTTATCTGTACGTGTACCGGGAAATGTGTGTGTGTGTGTGTGTGTGTGTGTGTCGTGCTCCGCGGCGGCAGCGAGGAACCCTCGGAGAACAACAAACAAGCGAGACGAGCGGGGCTGGGAGGGAAGATGTTGGTGGGTCCATATACACGGGGAGGAAGAGATTGCAGGTTCGGCTTGAGGATCGTTGCGGAGTGACGAGCGCCGGTATATGTACCATCGACTTTTGTTTCGAGGGGAGGCGGAGCAGTCGGTGCGCTAAACTGTTGAGGTCTGCAGCGCGCGGGGAGAATATTCGGTTCAAGGGTTTCGGAAGGAGCAATTTTTTTTTTTAGGCGCTCGCGCGCGGTGCGGACGGTGGTTTTTATCGCTGACGTTCGGGACTCTAAGAGAAGGCTTTTTGGTTCGTTTGAGAATGAGGAACAACAATTCGTTTTGCGGGAACGCTGTCTGGAGAAGTATGAGAATCGTACCTCATTTGCTGGTTTTACTATTTATCTACGATGACAAATATCATTCTGAATAATAGAGGCGAGCATTTGAGACTGTTGTAAACGCGTGGGGATCTCAGGTGCATGTTTAGTTGGTGACGCGATAAACGCAGGAAAAACTTTTTAAAACTACTAAAAAATCTAAATCCAAAGCTAAATCGATATTGGCAGTTTTTCAACATGCGTCAGTGAACACGTATACGCATGTTTGATGATTAAATTATTATACGAAGTAAATCTTACTTCGTGATGAAAGTAAAGACGAAAATAAAAATATAATTTTAAGATTGGGACATGGATGCGCTCTGCATTATACTTGCGCAAGATGTATATCTTCAAAACGTGCGGCTTATATAATCGTGCAAAAGTGAAGGGGCAAAGATTAAATAATGTAACCCTGGACAAACTTTATAGCTAATGAGCTTCATGTTTTTGATTCAAAGAAAACTATTTGTAAATTATGCCCGCAGAAATAGTTCTTTGAAACAAAAACGAAACAGGTAAAAATTATAATAGTTAAAATAAGCATCCTTCATTGATGTAATACCTCCTTACGCTCATCTTATTTTTAGATATGATTTTCATGGTGATATAATCTTATGCCAAACAAATATTTCGCTGCACAATTTATCATGTGATTATTTTTTAGTAAAAATCAGTAAATACTTCAGTTAACGTAAGTAAAGATAATATTTATAAAGTGTATTATATCCGTAACAGGCTTTTTACCTGTTCAAATTAAATAATCATTTGCAAGAAATCATGGTATTTGTTTTTCATAGATTAATCCACACCACTCGGGTCCATTTGTTTTTTTTTTTTTTTTTTTTTTTTTTTTTTTTTTTTTTTTTTTTTTTTTTTTTTTTTTTTTTTTTTTTTTTTTTTTTTTTTTTTTTTTATTTTTAGATCCCAAAATTGAAATAACTGGATAAAATGTCAAAAAATCGGGATCTGGGACTTTCTGTCGGGGGAAATAAATATTATGTATCATCAAATTTTATTTGTATTTTTTATATGAATGAACAACTTTATAAATTTTACACAGTCAATAGTTGAATAATTTTGAGATAAATCAAACTTTAACTTTGCTTACGTCAATTACAACTATCTCAATAAACTTATTTAAGTATTACTCTGCCACATGCATTTTGCATTTTTTTTACTGAATTAACCAATGTTGATACCTCGGAAGTATTTAGAAAATATTTGAAATTTAGGCCATCCACATTAAAATTTAGTCGAATTATAAGCTCAGTCATACAAAAGCCATACGATTTCTTTCTTCAGAGTACAAATTATTTGATAGGCTTCAATAATTTTTAACAGTAGGCATTGGTCACAGGTATCGATAAGACAAATAATGATAATTTATTAGATTCTTTAAGTCTTTTTGATAACATTTGGTAACAAAATTTCCCCAAATTTTACGAGCATTCGCTTGATGTGAGCTTGATAATACTATACAGTGCAAAAATTAGTGGTAACAAGACCAATATCTTAAAATCATTGTATTGTATTGTATTGTCTCAAGATTTTAATACATATTGTCTTGGTTATTGGATCAAGACCAGATCAAGAAAAATATCAAACTCGTAAAGCCCTAATCAATGCATCTGTTTTATACCTTACCTACAAATAAACACTTTTTATTTGTGTCACGGGGGATTTTGTATTTTGTCGGGAGTCGGTATATGATATGAAAAGTCGGAGGAATTAGGCAGATCCCGGCAATCTGACAACCCTACGTGGAATACTGATGCAATTACACAAAAAATTAACTCGCATTGAAGCATTTTTAATATTTTATAAAATTCATTATTCCGTAAAAAATATGCAGGCTGCTCTTTTACCATGATGTTACGTAATGGTATAGCACAATTCATTCAGTAGTATTTTTCGGAGGATAAATAATTTTATCGTACTGAAGCTGCTGCGGGTAACGTAGAACATTTCGCATCCAGTTGCTGCTGCACAGAGGGGTACGGTTACTTTCTGCGTTACCGCCAATGCCTCACTTACCGAATAGTCTCTCATCTTCGAAAGATACGTTAGGTATAAGTAGTAAGGGTGAACTTTTACCAACCCCTGCACTCTGCAGTCATCGTTCCCCAATTCATCACTGGCGGGTGCATGTGCATGAGGTATTTCAGTTAAAAATATGATCCAGAGATGGTGTTACTTTTTTGATATTTACTTGGTCAGAGGTATATGATGAGGGCAATAAATTTTATGTGTATTGTATCAAATAACTCTTTTTAATTGATACCATAAAGACAAATGATTTTCGATGTTGAGATATATTAATGCCTTTTCGACTATTTAAAATTTACAGCGAATAATCATAAAAAATCCATGAAAAGCTCCCTGCTACCCACTCAAAGCTACAACGATCCAAAAAACCCTCGATTTCTCCGATACCGCGTCAACATCAAACCGTCGCATACCTAATTCATCATCGACTTCAATAACCCGCGCCACACAAAAGACTCCCCGAAAAATCCACACACGGGCAGCGCAAAAAGCATTTTCATTCATCAGGCACTTGCGATCACGCGCGCGCGTACAAAGCAGGGGGAGATAGATCGCCGCGCGGCTGGCTCCAAACAGTTTCGCCGTACCGCGAAAAACTTTCGAAAAGCTCTCGAATCTCATAACTCCCGGAAAACGCGCGACTATCTGTACCGATACGTACGTGAACATAAAAAAGCCACACACGCGCGCACGCGTTGCTTTTGTACACCGAATGATGAAAAAAAAAAAAAAAAAAAAAAAAAAAAAAAAAAACAAAAACACGCCCCCCCAACAAAAGGAAAGAAAGAACGCGTCCGCCCGACAAAAGAGTCTGATATTTACCACTGACTCGCGCTCGGCAAACAAACACGCGTTCGTTTGTTTACCTTCAAAAACCGCTGGCGCGATGAAATAAAAAAGCAGGCAGACGAGATCGATGTTTTTTTCATCATCTCGTTTCGCGCGGCCTCTCGCTCCCGGCATAAGTATACGCCCTGCGCTCCCGCGCATCATGCGTCCATTACCGCGATTATCTCCCGTGAAAGGGATTAACCCCCTCGCCGTAAGCGCGCGCGTGTACGGGAAATTGAAGTAAAATCACACGCGAAACGAGCAGAGCTCCGCACTTTTTTGCCTTTTATTTCCCCGTGTCCCGACTATGTTCGTACATAGCACTGGCTT
This sequence comes from Copidosoma aretas, assembly GCA_030522625.1. Classification (NCBI taxonomy): domain Eukaryota; kingdom Metazoa; phylum Arthropoda; class Insecta; order Hymenoptera; family Encyrtidae; genus Copidosoma; species Copidosoma aretas. The sequence continues at coordinate 7,857 of JAPYYV010000556.1, forward strand.
GGCCCCCCTCAGTCAAATGGAGATGTAACTTGGAAACGGCGACACTGCACGCGTTACGCGGTGGCGTTTCATTATTACCTTCAGAAGCCGTTCTCTGTGAATTCATAGGGTCGAATCAGTTGAGTTTAGCGCGAATGAAAAAATTTCCCAGCGAAAAAAGGGCCCAGTAGTCATTGAGGAGTTGAAAAAAAAAAAAAAAATGGTTATACTCGCGAACATAGACGAAAGTACTTAATAGATACACGAACATAGACGAAAGTACTTAATAGATACAATTATTATTTGCGTTGACTTCTGTTTTTCATGCCGTATATATGTTGTCGAAGTGTAGTTGACGTCTCGAACCTATGTTTTTGATTTGGATTCTGAAGATTTTGGTTTAACCAACTGCTCCACTCGACTTGACATCTGAAGATAAAAGAGTGACCGATCAGTCTCATAAATAAGAATCAGCATTCAAGTAAATTGATCCAACATATATATATATATATATATATATTGTGGAAGAAAATTTTTGAACGAATAAAGTAAAAAAAATACATCCAAGCATCGTGTGCAACGTATACTTATAAACAATAACTAAAAAAACTCTTCCAAACGTACAAACTTTGTTCAAAAGACCAAAAAAAAAAACCGAAAATCAGCAGAGAAAAGCCCCCAAAACCGATTCCCGCGCAGCAGCAGCAGGAACAATAGCCCAACCGCGGGACGGGCTTTCGAGCCGCAAAATCGGAAACCAAGCGTCATCGCCACCATCATCAATGTCAGCGTCAATGAGCGCTCGCGCGCTACCTCGCGACAAAAGCGCCCGAAAACCGTGACATCGAATCGAGGGCCACCCCCACGGAGATAGAAAGAGGGGGCCCCGCAAAGGGAGCAGCAGCAACAGCGGAGGGCCACAGAGGGGCAGCAGCCAGCCCGGGCTAATGAATCGGCTCTCGTTGTGGGTGTACGTTTAGGCGCGTATATATATATATATATCTACGGTACGGGTATACGCCTTTATACACACGTATATACGTATACTTTAGCGGCGAATTGGCTCGTGTCGCATTGTCCTCGCGCGCGTACGCAGCTTTCGGGGTTGCGAGGAGGGACCCGCTCTCTGTTTCGCTCCTGCCGACGAAACCGTGAAAGCTTTTGTTCGAGCTGCTGCCGCTGCGGTGGCTCCTGCGTCGGTATTCCGCTGTTGTTCCTCCCCCTTATTTTCGCTCGGACCTATTGCGCGGACTCGCGAAAGTTTGGCGATGCGATTTTGCAATTGCTGATTTGGTTCTTTTTCTTTTTTCTTTTAGGAAACAGATGCTGCAACGAGGCTGAGCTTGCGACGAGCTTTCATATTTTCGAAATACGGTGGACTTTTGCATCGTCATCATACACTAATATACGCTCTGATTAATTTTCAGTGGATGTAACAATGGTGTGTCGGTTAATGTCATCAAATACATTGTTTGCGTAACGATTGGATGGTTTATTTTTTTTGACTGAATTTATTTTTCCGTGCATGAAAAAAAACAGCAACAACATAAACGAACGAAAAAAAAAACCCCCCAAACAAACGAACGTACGTCATCGATAACTATCCCGACCGAACGTAAACCAGGACGACCAATAACAACCTTCAATTACGCATACCTCAAAGAAAAGGCTCTCCCCTCCCGTAATCCAAGAACATAATAAAGAACCATAATTTTCCCACCTCGCAAATCAGAACGATTCAGCTTATACGGGCGAGGAGGGGGGGGGGGGGGGGGGGGGGAGGAAAACGGGAAACCCGATAACAAAAGGGCAGGGGGGGAGGAAAGAAAAAAACACGGCACCCCCAATGAAATCCGATGACAAAATGGCAGAGAGCGAGGAAAGGAAAAAAACCGAGACATCAAAGAGCGCCCCATCGCGCACCCCCCTCGTCGCCTTGCTCCGAAACTCACTTGCACCCTCGAAAAAAGAAAATTCCACCCACCCGCTGGAAATCCTCCGCCTCAACCAGCGCACTGCTCCACCCCCCTCAACCTCCGTATACCACTCACGCTCTCACCCACACACACACACAGAGAGGTGGTAACGGCACTAGCAGTTTTACAACATCCCGCGTGTGCGCGCAATCTCCCTCGCCTGCAAAGAAGAAGAAGGGAGGCTGGCTGAAGTCGAGCGAGCCCAGAGTAGTCTCCCGGATATCCACATCGTCGCTGAGAGTCAGGGGGGGGGGGGGGGGCGGGGGGGGGGGGCCCCCAGCGGGGGGGGGGGTCGGCGGTCGAGATCCCCAAGCGAGAAAAGTTCAGCTCCGACCCCTCCCCCTGCACCCCCGTCGCCGCGGCAGCGGTAGTAGCATTATGGCGGAGCTAGCTGCCAACTTTTCTCTTCCAGCCCGGGCTGTCTCCTCCTTCGCGCGCGAGCCGTGTTTTCTTATTTATTTTCAATCCCACCGACGACGACGCTGCGGTGATGGCTCTCGTATTGTCGTTGCTGGTCTTCTCCGCGACAAAACTATACTCTCCGGGATATATCCTGCGGGGAAGGGGGAGTGGGGGGGCTGCAGGGTTCTCGATGCGCGGATTTGCGGCTGATGATGCTACTTCCGAGGAAAAGCGATTTGCTGGCAGTGGCACGCGAAGGGAGGATGGGGGGGGGGGGGGGGGGAGACCCCGGCCAGAGGGCCCGGGGGTTTTGGGGGGGCGGGCAAGGGGGGGGGGGGGGGCAGCAACGAGCTGCGTATACTTTTTCAAATTAATTGAATGGTCAGCCCTTTGGGTACCTGTTTCCGATCGTTTTCTCATTTCGTGGGGAAACTACATATATGTATGTACTTTTATTTGGCTAAAGACTCGTGGCCCATCCTAGCCGCAGGCAATTATTACACTCAATCGCTCGAAGCAGTGTAATTTTTCTTTGACTGCTATAGATTTTTTTACTGCTAAAAAATTGTAAGTTTCAGCAAAATTTCAGTACAAATGAACCCATGATCTCAAGTTAAAAGCTGTTTCATTAGATGATCAGAAATAGGTCAGACTTTCACCCCATAGATCCCGTTCTCTCCTCTGACTTATTAGTATATCGTTACGTCGTACTGTCTCCTCAAAAGAGTCATCCGCATATCAAATCCCATCAAATCCCTTCGTAAATTCAAAATCAGAGCCAACTCTCGGAGAGCCACCCACGAATCGATACCCGAGTACACCCGCAAGAACAATTTACGCATTGGATTCTCGCCATCCATTACCAACGCCACCAGTTCTCGCTCACTCCATCTCGTCACCCGAAAATCATACCCCATAACCCGAAGACATCGATAGGCCATTCGTGCCACATTCGCTCCACCCACACTATACCCAGCTATTCACTCGGGGCGTCCTCGAGGGTGCCATACCGACGCTAACCTGCCCCGGGCCTTCCCCAGTACTTGCTCCAGCAAACAAAAAAAAAGCCGAAGAAGAGAAGGGAGGGAGAAGAGAGGAGCGACAGGCCAAACGAATTTATAGGCCTCTTACCAGCCTGATGGGAGCTCTGATACAACGGATTTGCCCTACCCCCCCTCGCCCCGGGATCCCGAGGAGGAGGAGGGGGATCATTCTTTCGCGGAATCGTAAAAACTTTGCGATAACCCCTCCGACGAAAGCCTCTTTTCTCCGTCCACGTGTGCGGGGTATACGCCGGCGCGTCAAGATAGGGATATACTTCTCCGCGGGCTGCGACTGCTCCGTTGACTCCTTGGGGGCAGGGGAGTGTAGGACGACAGACAGGCAGCAGCAGCAGCAGCAGCAGGGATCCCCTTATTCTTCGGCCTTCTCGGGGCCCGCGGCGCTCGATTCATTCTAATTCGGGCGCTGAAGGCAACAGCTTGTCCGACAGGCTCGTTTTGCCAGTTCGCTGTCGCTGGTTCGAATAGGGAGGAGGAAGATGGAGGGTGCCGGTGGACCGGTGGTTATTTTCCGCCAAGTCTTTGGGTTCTGAGGTCTCACTGGTTACAGGGCGGATCGATGGGTCGGCGGAGAGGGCTTTTCTTCTTTTTTTTTTTCGTTCGCACGGACTTTTTTTCTCATTACTGTAGCGAAGGGGAGGAATAGTCGACGTTTGAGGGTGGAATTATTAATTACTAGGGAAGGTATATCTGGGCGATTTCACAAAAACTCGAATAGTTCATAAAGGTTAAAAACAAGGCATTTAATTATTTTGAGTTAATACTATCTATAAATGGGATAAACAAAATTTCTCTAGATACATTTTTTTTATCGTCGAAATTTGTTTTTGCTTTGCTGTAAGATGGAAAAAACAGGCGAAAATGTCATTACCGTAACGCGAAGCACTTAATATTTTCATTTTTAGCGGCTTATACTGCCTACGTGTTAAGTTTTTTATTTTTTTCAGATGGATCTTCCAAAAATCTGAAGCTTCTAGCAACTTTTCTTATAGTTAAGGACGATAAAAAAAAAAATTTTCCAGTGTCCAAGGCGTTTTCATCGTGAAGCCTGATTTTAACACTTTTGAATTGCGCGAGACAGATAGTTTAGTGGGGTCAACTTGGCCCAATCTATGAAATTTAGATTTTACCAAACTTGGCACTTCAGACCTGTCATTACCGAAATGCTTTTTTAAAGTTTTTTAAAAATCCTTTGAACCTCACATAACGTAGGAAAAACAATATATAAATTCTAAACCCTAAATTTTTAAAACCCTATTCTACACACCAAAATATCCCGTTTTTCGTGAATTGACTCATGCATGTATTATGCAGTAAAATAATTGAATTTACTACGTATACATTATTATTGTGAAACTTGTATTACTTATTACATTATATAAGTACATTAAATACGTATACGTTATTAAAAACTACCCTATTTAAGTTTTAAATGCAAGATAAGTCTACTCACGAACCATAATCTCCTTATTTCTTATTTCGTTGTTGATCGCTCAATGCTCAGTATAATACTTCTTCTCTCGATGAATGACTAGATCACACTGTGAGCTTAGTCAACTTAGTGAGTCAGTGGTCAGTGACCTAGCTGAGGTGCGCACTCTATACTGCGCAATGAGCTGCGCAGCTCACCTGATGTTTTGTTAACAGTGTGAATTAGTCACCCATCGAGTGAACACGTATTATACTAAGCAGTGAGGGATCAACAACGAGTAAGAAAAATGGACATTAGGTTTCGTGAGTAGATTTATCTTACACTTTAAACTTCAATATAGTATTTTCTAATAAGGTGTACGTATATGATGTAATAAAAGAATAGGTTGCACAATAATTATAATAATAATAATAATAATATTGTCTTCAAATTCAGTTTTTTTATCATATAATATACACAAATAAATTAATATACAATGTAGAACAAATGACAACCAATATAACATCATTGCCAACACTCTCAACTTAAACAGAGTGAAAAAAAAATTGTTTGTAAGTCCACAAGGCGTTTTTGTTGTGACGCTATCTTTGACACTTTTTAATTGCGCGAGACAAATAATTTGGTAGGGTGAAGTGGACCAATCTTTGACATTTGGATTTTACCATTTTGTATAGTTGAGCGAACAATCATATCGACCTTTTTTTTTAACTAGAAATTCTAATGCTGCTACTTGTAGTGTCATTGTGAATGTAGAAAGTTTGTCCTTTTAAAATAAGCGATCATTACCGTAACGCACCCAATCTCGGAGGTAGATGTAATTATCGGCTAGTTGACTATAGTGTATGAAGACGCCTGGTGTGCATAGATGCAAAACTAAATTTCACTGCAAAACTCCCGTTTGGGGCTTCAGAATCGCCAAAAAATTACCTGTACGGTAATGACAGACGTGTTATTACCATAACGCTTGTTAAAAGATTTTTGAAAATCCCATTGAAATTAACAAGCGTTTTCATAACATGGAAAAAACAATAAAAAATCCTAAACACTAAATTTTGCAATTCTCTTTTTATTGAATAAAGTATTTGAGTTTTTGTGAAATCATCCAGTTGCTGGGTCGAGGTGTCAGTTTGACGATGAATTCTGAGTAGACTTTGAGAGTTTAGCCGATGCGACCAGCCTTGCGTTGAAAAATATATTATACAAAGATTGGCTAATAGGCATTAAACATTATTCGTATCAACTGTAATGACCAAATCGTAACTTTACGTAACCTCAAGTCAAATCGTACAAATGCAGTAACCGACCCGTGAAATGACACACGTCGCTATTGTGCGCACGCACGAGAACTATGTATCAACTCCCGCAAGAGTCGCAGCAAATCAGATGCGCACTCCCATACATCTTACTGTCACCAAAAAGCTCCCTCTCGATCCGCCAGAAGAAGCACTCCGCAGACTTGGCTAACTTTTTCACCACCCAGCTGAAACCACGCGATGTAAAAAAAAAAAATAAAAATAAAAAAAAATCACAGAAGCATTCGACAACAAAAAAGAAAGAGTACGTATACACATGCTATCGTTGAAAAAGACAGAGCTTTCGAGGGTCCACGAAAGGAAGAGGCGTGTCGACCCACCGCGAGGGCACGTATTGTGTGCATTTTTCGAGGCATTTTTTTCCTTTATTTCAGCTCTCCGCGAACTTCTCGACGGGCGTGCTCTTTTTCATTTATTGCCGCTGGACTATTATCCGCGGGAGTATGTGGGTGGCCCCGCTTCGAGGGTCATTTTAGCGATCATCGAGTGCTCGCTCGGTAATAAATGGGTGCCATTGATACGGCGAGCGCGCGTTTGTTTGCCGATGTTTTGTGTGGATGTCGAAAGACTGCTGGACATTTAGGTGTCCATCCTTAACTGTGTGCAGGTGCCGTATGAGTTTGGCTCGCGGTTGGATTGGTTCAGAGAGTTCGGATATCGGGTGATTTGCTGATTTTAAAAACATTGATGCCAGTGACTGTGTTGGAAGTTTGCTGAGTTAAGCAAATACAAGTTTTAAAAGTGGCTGTAAATCGCCCGTAAAGTACATAAACAATCAAGATGTTTATCTGCCACATGATATTGAATTTCCTCGCTTGTAATTAAAAAAACAATTTAGTCTGTGGAACCTCATTAAATCCAACGTGGAAAAGGATAGGCACCTATTTTATAGTCCATACTGTAGCACAAAAATGTACAAATTTTTAATCCTTAGAAATGAATATCTCAAAGGCCCGATTCACCTCTCGCCCCTCAGCCCCGAATCCCCTTCGACCCTCATCCATCAAAAAACACTCGCCCAACCATGCAACAACAACGTCGCGGCTGCAGCACCGGCTCGAGATATGAATGAATGTGGCGCCAAGTGATTCGCGAGCCTACGCGGGCCGCTATTCTCGCTCGCCTGGCATTAACTCTCCGCATTGTGCATTCACTTGTACCGCCGTCGTCGTCGTCGTCGTCGTCGTCGTCGTCGTACCAAGCAGCAGCAGCAGCAGCAGCGGCAACGCGGCTATTTGCATAAAACGGCGGAGGAGAGGAAACGAGAACGCGCGAACGAGTATACGGAGCGCTGACTAATTTGTCCGCGAGTCCCGGGATTTCTCTCCCTTCGCATTGTTCCCGATCTGTTGCGCGTTACTCTCCCGACTCCGTGTTTTTACCTCGATCCACGGGGAGTGCGTAAAAACAAGAGTGCAGAGCCTACGTTAGTGGCTGCAAACAGCACCTTAATTGCAACACGATGCGCTGCTATTTGGTAGGTAGGTATGTCGTTCGGTCAAACTGAAACTGATCGTCAAATCCGTAACGAGAAGAGCGAAAATTAGGTATACGTACCTCCGGCCTGCCGCGATTTCTGCACCAACATTCGAGATTTGCGTATCTTGTATAAAAGTGTCGTTAGCCGTAAGCATCGATTCTGTGCAGCGTCAACCGATTCTGGGGATAATTTTCGCGACCGAGGGCCACGACGATTTGCGGCAGCACCGACCTTTTGCATGTACCTTGATGATCACGGTGTACCGGCTATCGTCGCGGCTCATGGTCGCGCTCGCTTGTAACAACTGTACGTCATCGGGCACCGTCGCTGCGCGTTTCCGAGTTCAACGCGCGTTTTAGCTCTCGCGAGCCCACCTTCTTTCGCCGTTTTTCTGCAAATGGTAGCACGCGCGCGCGTTCCGCGGTGGGCCCCAATTGAAACCGGTTTCCAGCCCGGCTCGGCCGGTAATTCACGGACGCTCAATTTTACGAGCGCATCGCGTAATAACCAAGTGTGTGTACAGCGAGACGATAGCCGAGGGGGGGAGCCGCACAGGGCTCGCGGATCGTGCGTAGTTATGGCCCGCTGACACGTAAGTGCGCGTCGCGTCGGTTCACTTTGTGGCGGTAATTATGTACGCGCGAGTCGGGAGCAGATTGCTGCTCGCGAGCCGAGCGTATGCGTAACATACGCCCGGCGATGACTTTTTAGCCACCCCATTGCTTTCGCAGGTCCTTTGGTATCGCATTAGTTGTCTGAAACAGCGCTGCGTGCGTGGGGAAGAACGGCGGTACTTGGATCACAAAGTACAAGATTTTCTAATGGGAAATTTTCTTAAGTTATAAGGATCGTTTCAAACACGAGTGGCGATCCCTGCGCACGAATCGGTACAGAGGAAGCGGCGACGGCCATGTTGTGCAGTGCAAGACCTTTGACAACTTTTTTACCCAACACCAACTGTCATCGTAACGCTTGATGGTATAACGATTAATAGTCAACAATTTCCCCGAGATGAAACGATAGGAAAATTATATTATGGTCTAGTAATAGGATTGGGAGTTGAATCAATTTATGTATATTATCTTTCGAAAAAAGTGCTGATTGTAGAAGGATGTAATATACGAGTAGCCGCAGTACGGCAGTAGTAAAGACCCGTATGTACTTACTAAGTAACTCGAGGCCAAGAACAATTGGGCTATCATGGCTTGGCTTTCGTGAAAAATTTAAGTGCCCACGTGTGACGCACTTTGAACTCAAACCTAAGTGTTGCTGTTGCAGTTGTTGTTGTTGCGTTTGTCGCTGCTGGCCGTGAGCCTGTATATTACGTTTTAAATTATTTTCATGAGCTCGCTAGGAGAGCTTGACTACAAAAAATCAAACGCACCTAATTTATATGACGTTCCGTGACAGGACTCTTGATTGTTTGACTAATGCGCGGTCCGATCTCGTGGCTGACCAACTCTCTCTTTCTATCTCCGTCTGTCTGTATTTTATGGCTTGTTTTATTCATTTGTTCGTAAGTTGCCCGATATATTTATCTTGATGCCTGTAAATTTTTCACAAGTAAGCATCGTGACTTGGAACGATTAAAAAAAATAGTTTAGCTCTGCACTTCTCATATCATGTGCAAAAAAAAACTATCAATGCCTTCATGGCTGAGGCTTTGTGGAGAAAAAGAAAAAAACGGCATCAATAATTATACTTTGTGGTCTTTTGCATCCATTATACAACATGGTAAACATCTATAAATAATTGTTTGATGAATTATTGACGATCCCTCAATCATGGGTTACGGTGATTTAAAAATCCCAACCAAGGCTCCTTTAGAGTACAATGTTTTTAGCGCGGAAGAATGTTACGATGAATCATAAAACATTTGATTTTTATCCCTTGCGTATGAGAAAGGTTTATTTTTTATTTCTGTAGCAAGAACATAAACTCTCTTATAAAACACAACAACAAAAGTGTATGATTATTTGATGATCCTGTGAAGGTGAGAATACAATGAAATTATAAAGCAACGAGAGTTCAGCATTCGTTAAAAACGAGTTTCGAATGAAAATTCTTTTCTGATGATCAATTTAAAACTTTCAATTTTCAGAATCCTGCTGTTCGAGTCAAAAAGCCAATTTCGAGCGTAAAAGAGCGAACCATAGCTGGCTACTCTCAAGACAATCGACCGTTTTCACACCTGTCACTTTTAAAATGATGGTTCGTTTAAATATTAGCTTTACTGTAATACGAGCTCATGGAGGAACGATAGCACCTGCTTTTCCTCTTTGGAGATGACTTGCCGAATATTCCAATGGAGTATCATTTTACACATCTTCCCTGGTAAATTCTTTTTAATATTTACACTTTTAGTGACGTTTGATGAATCAAAGAACATCTGCAAAAAACTTAAGACTTAAAATGGAAAACAATATTTGAATAAATTGTGTAAATGTCGATTACGTCGATTGTGGGCTTAAAGAAATTCCTCACCCAAAAAAATTTGACAAACAATGATAGAGAAATCTTGCCGAGAGGACAAAGGGAGGACAAAGGGGCAAGAGAGTCGCTAACTTAAAAGCGTGATTTTGTAATTGGTCGTCTGTCGCTCGGCTCTCACGTCTGCGCTCAGCGACAGGTGGGATCGTGTAGGACGATCGTAGTTTATGGCGACGCCACGCAAGCCTCGCCCATTATGCGTCGAGATGCATTTATTCCAGCCTGCAACAACAACAACAACAACAACAACAACAACAACAACAAGCAGCAGCGGATCTCATACGCACATGCTTGGCAAACACGTGTACCTATACGTACGATGTGTACATGCCCAGAGTTACAGTTACAGTCGCAGTCTCTCAGAATCATCTGACGTATGATTTCGCGCAGGAAACTCGATTCACGCGCGAGCGTCTCGTTGTCGATTATTAATGTCCACCGTGTCCTCAAAAATTCTTATAACATCGCTCTCCGTGTGAGTTGAAGGAAGAAAGAGAGACTCGATCCGAGTGAAAGCTATTGAATTGCAAAAGAGAAAATGCTTGTAAAATTTTTCTTCGTGGACAAAGGGTCTGCTGCCTCTTTTTATTCAAACCTTTTTTCCCATGGCGAGCAGACTGCATAATGCTGCCAATATACGATCGATCTTCAGTTGGATGGTTTTGATCGAGGTTTTGATTTCCTCGATATCCTAGAACTATTTGTTAAATTACCAAATTTCGACGCATTCCTTCGGGTATCGCTATTCTTGAATAGACGAAAAATATTATGTTCAAAGTTAACATGATAAATGAGTTGTATATAAAAGCTTTCACGAATCAACAATAAATACTCAACGTAATTACATAATAAGCATGGAGATCTCTATCGAAATTCACAATTAAGGTGAGCGTGAAATTCATTTTTTTAGTACACGATATCCCTCAAGCATGGCTCCTAAACTATACCACAGTGTCCGTAAATTGGAAAATGACTGGACGGAATTTTTTTCTTCCAGCAAACGTAGATCTTTAACTTTGATGAACAGCAATTTTTTTAGTTTAGGAATCTTCTTTATTCTTTTTTTTTTTTTTTTTAATACATGTATACAAGTTCAAGCATGCGCTACGTTCGATAATTTGATCGTGACATGCAAAAACAGTGTCAACAGCGCAAATGAGCATTATTCGTGAAATAGCTGAGTCATCTGCCAAGTAGACACAGTGTGCGGCATGTCGTCTTTCGATGTTTAACATTCACAGCGACTTAATTTCCAAACAGCTAACGTAAGAAACGAGGGATAGAGTATCAAGCTCACATCAGGCGTGCTTTGTATTATATTATATGATATACACAGGCGCGGAGAACGGCTTAATCGTTCCAAAGCAGCGTCAAGTTTCAAGGCGTGTGCCTCTGATTGTAAGTGGCTTTGATTCTTGTGCAGAAGTACTTTACAAGATAGAAAACAGATTGGAGAATTAGTTTTTCAGTAAACGGTGATAAACAAGACTGTAACAAGTTAACAAGTCGTGTAATGATACTCATATCGTTAAATGGTCTTGTAAAAAAGATCGGTGATTTTTATCCTCTGTCTATAGATGCTGTTAATGTCGCAGAACGCTTAAAAGCTAAGCCCAATGCGTTAGAAGTCGTTTTAAGATTCTTATTGTATTTCTTACGCCACGTAATAGGATGTGCCTATTCTGGTAAAAGCCTTCAATGTGCAAGTCACTCGCCAGGTCGATCACCGCTCGTCAGTCCGAAAAGATAATGTATTTAAGTACAGGGATTATTCAACCGCAGAGACACCTGTCGATCATCCTTTCCGCCCCTCATTACCTACAGGGCTCACCCAAGATTCCAGCAAAGAGATGGACTATAGAAACCCTATAAATATACCACAAGACAACATACTTTCCTAACTTTCCAATGGTCATACAGCCAAAGCGTTGGCTGGAAAATATCATGTGGCAGAGTTTGTGCAGTGATTATCGCGTAAAACAAGCTTACTTCAAATACTATTTTTGCAAATGCCTATTTTCCCAACACAGCTCCAGTAGACCATACAATATGCTTTCAGGTGCTGTGTTATACCGGCCGCATACAGCCGTACGAACTTTTACGAAACGATCGATCGCCGTCGCCGCCACACGACCGCGACGTGCAGGTCAATCTGGAAAACCTGTTTGCCCCGCGCGGCCCGATACTCATATAATACACCTACTGTCCGCCTCCACAGGGAGCCTCCTTTTCTTTATCCCCCCCTATTCTCGCTTGCGCACGTGCTCCAGTTCGCGTTCGGCTGTTTTTACAAATTCGCTCGGCAGCGCCTGGGCATTAATTATTGTTCCGCGGCTGCAGGCTGTCAGTCGGCGCACACATGATTTCAGTGAATTCCATTCCGATGACTCGAATCGCATGCCTCGCTCCAATATATTCTGTTATCTGGGTATATATCTCTCTCTCTCTCTCTCTCTCGCGTGCCCGCTTTGTTTTCAGAACTGCGAACTTTTGTAATAAGCGCTGAGCAGCTGTACACGCCATTATTATAAGTTTTTCGTTTTCGTAACAATTCGATCGCAAAGTAAGACGTATTATCTTCATTTCCTCTGAGAGATTAAATCACTCGTCCCGTTCAGCGGCACGCGCAAATTCTATCAATCAGCCACACACATACAGTTACCTGATCTCAGCCATGAATCATCCGTCTTAAAAGTAGCAAATGGGGAAGGAGAGTATAGCCAATACCTATACAAGTATACCATACAGACATTTAAAATTTAAAGGCACTTGGCTCTGTCGGTGGTTAATAATGCAGCAAGTAATCTTTAGGCATCGAAACCTGCCGGCATCATGCATGACACGAATCGCACTGCAGCGTTGTGCTTACTTATGCCGCGGGTAAGTTTAATAGCTCGGCATGAGGCAACATCTCTTGGATTTCGCAAAAGATCGGGCTTATCGTTAAACACACCTATAAGAATATACACACGCCCCAGAGCCGGGCAAACGGACAAGCGTTCCTCGCATACCTGCGATCTAGATTGGGTATTATACAGGCGTATGCACGACGTACCTAGGCGCGGGCGAGGCCGGACAATAGGAACCTCCGGGCATCTTGCGCACCGAGTGCGTTTCTGCTCGCACGTTTCTCCCTCGTTTCAGGCAACGCTCGAGCAGAGCTACCTACATGCCCTCGCGTTAATTTTTCAGCCTCTTGCGCAATCTCGCGTATCCGCCGATAATTTTACAGCGATCAGAAATCAAATGTATAGTACACATTGACTCGTATGCCACTAGATTCATCGCATCTCTACGAAAATTTCACTCGCAACCCCCGATCGGCCGGATCGATTATCCAACCGTTTCGGTACTGGTGGATGGTTTCTTTTTTTTTTGGCCATTCAAAAAAAAAACCATCAGCGCAGTCGGCAGCAAATCCAATACGGCAGAGCGATGTGAATATATTCGCGTGCAAAAGCGATCGACGGCGTAACGTCGCTTGATTCGCGCTCGGTGCGCGTCCAGACGACGGACAGACAATCCAGCGGACAGATCCAGCCCGGGAGAGCAGTTTATACTTATAAATCTGGGCGGCTTTATCGGGTCGCGATCGCTTTGCTCGGGCCCCGCGCAAGCGAGCGCGTGTCTTTTGTCTCCGGGGAGCTGTACCGAGAGAGAGAGAGAGAGAGAGAGAGCAACTTGAACCGTCCAGTTGTCGCCCGCGCGCGCGTGTGCGCGTGTATGTCCTGCTTTGCATTCGCCGTAAAGAATGGTTTTATTGTCGAGCAAGACAGAGATTTCCGCTATCCAGACAGCGTCGTGGCGTTCTATGGCTGGCAAAACGGCCGAGTTAATCTTCTCGGCACTCTGCTCTGCACTGCAAAGGCGCCCGGCTGTTCCGTATATTTCTCCATATCCAAGTGTGCTTGCAAATGGATGTTCGTGACGTGAGGCGAATTTCGCGACGCCGGCTTTACTTTTTTTTTTTTGGGGGGGGGGGGATATCACGTATCATAGTCGCATGAGGTATCAAGAGTGATTGAACAGAGATAAACAATTTGGCTAGTAATTCAACGAGCCTCGTCGTGACGATTTGGAATTTTAATCGGCCAAATAAATTTGATTGCATCCGAGTTGGTAACTTTAAGTTGTCTTAAAAACTTGCTTCTCGTACGTTGCCGGCGTATATTTTATCAGCTCCATACGATCGTAGATGCTGTTTTTTTAGCATTAATTCCATAACGAATTCACCATTTTAAAGTATAGTGGAAAAGAAAACATTTATTAAATAAGGTGAAGTATATGAGCAGCTGCCCCTTAAAAGTTTCAAACCTTTCTACTCAAAGTACGGGGCTTTCGTTTCGTTCCGAAACATGACAGCTGAGGATGATCTGTTGCACTTTTGACGTTTACAGCTCAAAATTGAATAGTAACATTTCTAAGGGGCTAACAATAAATTGCTTATAAATACCGTCCCTGATTTACGCAGATTACAGGGTAGTCTCGTCGATCGACCAGTCGACATCTGAAAAATTTTTAGGGAAGTAAAACTTGATTGAGTCATAAAATTTTTTGAAATTATAGGCTGGAGGTATCTTAAAAATCAGCTGTAGGTGCTAAAACATTAGAGATCCATGTGCGGAGTAGCCGTAAAAATAAGATTTTCAACACCTCCGAATTTACTCAATTAAAAAATTGTTTTGAACCATCGTTATTTTTTCTAGCGCTCCAGACTCCCTTTTTTAAAATAAAATTACTGCCCGCAAAAAAGAACTTAAAAAAAGATTTAAAATGTTGTATGAGATCATTTCAAAGATATTTTAAAAAGTTCGTGTAACGTGTTTTAAGGCGCCCATCATGCAAATGTGAATAATCAAGAATTCACATGATGTATACAGATCCAGTGATTTACAATCTTTATATTCTAGTAAACTGTAAAAATTAATTTAAAGAAAAATCAAATTAATGTTGTACGTATGGATTTGTTAAAAATTTACTGCATACCTGTTGTGAAAAAGAGATTTAATATGCATAACAGGGCATATGGTTACGAAAAACCATTAGAAAAAAAAGATCCAACATCAATAGACAAAACAACGGACTTGCAACGCGTGAGAGCCGCAAGAAATCCAAGAGCCGGTCCCTAATGTCCGACTTATAAAACACCTCGGGCCGCGCAACGCGGCTTTCACGCTCATCGAGAGGCAATCTTTGCCGTCATAATACCTCCTCGAAGGGCACACATCATCTCGGAGCCGTAAAACGCCCGCGCCAAATGGGCAATTTCCGCAACATGCGAGAAAAAAACGCAAAAAGCGCCCAGCCTAATGAAGCGAAGTGTGTGTATGTGTGTGCGTGTAACTGTACCCACGGAGTGCCACCCCCCCCCCTCCCCCCCTCAACATCGAGGAAGAGCCGTGTTTCGGGGCGTGTCACATGTTCTGCTCCGAGTACAATGTATATTTATAGGCTACTCGACACCTGAAGACTCGATAATGTATTTGATGCTCCCAGCACCTTTGATTTAGAATTTATGGGCGCTTCTTATGCTAATGTTGAAGAAATGCTAATTTTCAAGGTGAATGGGATTTATTGTGCATTGTTTAGGAAAAAATATTTGCTCGATCCCAAATTTATTTCCTGTATACTTTAGAAATGCATTATTTTAAGCATATTAATCCTGTTGAAACTTATTTTCAAAATTTAAACAGTGCTCACGCTGATAAGCCACAGAGACAAGTAACAACCGAGAGGAAGCAGATTATTGTATTACCATGGGTCAACCACAACTCGGTCGATTATTTGTCCAGCAGCAGAAACAGCTCAACGTGCACGCCTGCAGTAGTTAGGTTAATGGAGAAATGAGATTGCGTGTTGGTCACAAGAGAGCACGGACTGGTGCTGTTATTAGTTTTCCTTTTTTTACGCGCACGCGAGCTGGAAGTGGCGATAGAATAGCCCATCATCCACTACGAGAGTGCCATTTCCGATTGGTTACGCAGTTAAAAATTTTGTGTAGTTTGCCATTTTACACTTATTATTTGTATAAATTACACAAAATAAGTTGTACTTCGTACACAAAGTTTGTGTATAATTAACATATGAGTACAATGGCTAAATAACACAAGATTCGTGCACTGGACAAAACATGTGTAGTCTGTTCAATTTCAAACAAAATTTTTCTGTTTATAATCGAACAGATTTTGAACAGTGATACGGCTCAATGTTGAAATCTGGAGTAAGTACTTAAATTTATTATCATACGATTGTTGTTATCGTCTAGCCAGCCAAGCAGCTTGTGGCTCATTCATTTAAGATAACGCCAAAGTAAAATTGCAAAAGTTTCTACATGGGCTTGGTACGTTTTGACGTTTTGACATAAAATCACAAGTTATTATTTAGCGCGTGGAAAAATTATCCTTCAAGATAGTGAAACCAGTTTTTTGCGCCAAAGTGCCATAAACATCGGTTCCCACCCTCATACCACTGTATCCAATGATAAAACTTATCGAACACAATGGAAAAGGGGTGGAATGGATCTTTGTATTGAATAAAAATAAAAAAAAACATCGACTTCTGAAATTACTACTAACATGATTTAATAACCCCGTCAGCGGAATCACGCTCTCTCGTATTCCCCACCACGATATTCAATACTTCCATTGGGTGCACTCGACTAATACGTTCAGTTAGAGGAAATTGATGAAAAATGTTTTCGTAAGAAGCGCGTTTCACCAAGAGGTCAATCAAAGCGCTGTCATTAATTTCCAGCGCCGCAGTCCTGACAAATGGCGCTCGTAGCTTGGATATTTTAATAAATTAGTTCCACTCAGCGGGGGTTTACAAGTGCAGCCGGCGGGCTCTCGTTTATCCATGTATACAGTACCCATTCAATAAACTTGAACAAAGGAGTTCGACTGGAGAGGAAATAAAACCCAGTCACTCTCGCTGAGCTAACGCGGCGCGCAGCTATTTCATGGCTTTTTAATAAATATCGGGCGCAGAGAGAAGAGGACGAGGGAGGAATACCTCGTATGGTCGGGGAGAAGGAGAAGGCGGCGAAGGGAGCAGCTTGGTATTTAACTGAGTCGTTTCGGTTTCCTCAAAAGGAGAACAAGATGCCCGATAATTCGGCAGACACCTTCGGTTAATGATCGGTTCTCGCCGGACGAAAGGGGTTGGCGCTCGTCTCGGCAATCGACACATCTGTCCCGTAATAGACCCAAGATTTATTGGGCCGAACACGCGCCCGAAATCAGTACCTGCAAGTAGCCCCGGCCAGAGCCGCGACCTTCGCGCGCGCGCACACCCTGTCATTAGACCGCTGCTCTATACGGCCGCTCGGCTGCGTCCCGTAGACCTATTAGGCTCCCGCGTGTGGCCCTCAAATCACTCACAGCCGGAGCAGACCTCTAATTTCGGCGCTCGACAAGAATGAACACTTTCGGACGGTTTTCTTCGTTTTCTCGTCTTTATTTGAGGAAAATTCCTGTAATGAAGATGCGCTCCGAGGTTCTGAGATTATAGGTTACATGAGCTTTCCTATCAACTGCTCATAAATCCCGAGTCTCATTCTCGATGAGGTATTTTAATGAATGAATCGAGGAATGAATAGTATTCGACAAAAAGAAAAAATGTTAATGGTATCTGGAAAGTTAATGATCTATAGTGTTATATCAAGTTTTGTGTAACAAATGTATTGTACGTTAAGTTGAAGAATTATTATACTCATTGAACAAGGATTATAAGTAAATATTATCAATAAAATTAATTTATCTGTATCAAACGGTATACCTGTACAATGTTTTTATAACAATAGTACTCAATACATATGCAGGTATAGATACAGTAAAGAGTTTTGTCATCCGATAATGACTAAAAATCTTTCTCCCCCTTAAGTTTGTTCAATATTGATATGCAATTCCCACCGAATCCTATTTTCACAAATATCTTTTTTGAAGTAATTTTTTCAATTACGTTTTCTATACTTTATTAAGTTACTGTGCATAGCTGTGCATGTTGAGATGTACACATGAAGCTCTTAGGAAATAATTTGTAACATTAAATAGTGCTCGTAATAGTGCATGTTTATAAGATTCGTGAAAAAAAGTTTGTTTATGCAAAACAGAAAAATTTCAATAAAATTTCACAAAACGATTACTTTTATACTGTTTGTTTAATAGATTTCCAAGAATAGCACTGTGTATCAGGATCTAATTAAGTAGATGCGAGTCGGGTGCAAAATATTGGTTGCAGAAGAGATTCTCCTAGCTTAGGACCATAATTAACTAAAATTTATAGCTTATGGTGTTTGATCGACCGGACGAATATCAGGAAGGTAAGCGTCCACGTGCTTCTGATGTAAATTGAATAACCCAATAAACCAGCAAAGAAATCGGATTTTTAGCGCATCTGCCGTGAATCTATTTAATGATAGTCCAAAAATTTTTCATAACACCTGAAAATTGAATTTGGCAGCTTTCTTTGAAGAGGTTCGTTACCGGCGTATACTGCACCATACATAAACATAGGCTAAATTTATTATTTTCGGTTTCTTTTTATCATACTTTCGATTATTTTATTTGAATTTCATTTATATCAGGAAAATTTTAACTTTTGTACAACCTATTTTTTAACTCATACACACGATCATGTGTACATTGTTTGCGTAACTTTCTATAAGATCCCTCATTTTATCGAAGTGGACGAAACCAGGCCAACAAACGTAAAAGTAACGGATATATTGGTGCTGTCAATATTATTGACTATATCGAAAGTATAAAAATTATGGGCGTTGATTTTTCCCGTTGAGCTCTTGTTCCTATAATAATTACAAGACGAGGGTTTCTAGGCCGGAAGCGCATCTCCTCTACACTGTTTTTTATTCAAAATTGCATCTTCCGCTACGCAGGTAAGATTTTTTTCGATTATGACCAAGTTTTCAGTACAGGGGGATTGAAACGGGGCTTCGACAAAATAATTCGATCCCTTACGGGGCCTGCATAGCGGGATGTTCTTTGTCTACTTTATTTTGGAATGGAGCATAAAAATGAGGTCAGGGTTTAGAGTGGAGAAGAACGATCTCAGTGATTGAACAAAAATTATTATACTCTCTGTCGGGTGTTAGACATTGATAAATAAAAAATTTGAAGTGGTTGTGAGGAAAAAGAAAATACAAAGTCGAATAGTTTGGACAAGTTTATTAAATTCTTTTCTATAAATTACAATATTGAAGTATGCAAAACAATTATATCTCTAATGCACATAAAATATCCTTGTTTTGTGTTGCAACAATCATTATATTATTACAGATCTCCAGATTTATCAGTTACTTAAAAATGAGGCTCTTCTCCGTCAGAACCCTCTTACAAACTTTATTTGCTTCAACATGCTAAAGTATTAGCAATTTTCAAACGAGTGGTCTTCTCGTAACACCTGGTAATTAAAGTAGCCAGTCTGGCTTGCAAGACTTGAGTATGATTCTCTCCATCAGTGGTGACTACGATAGTAAAAGATTTAGTACCTTCGCTCAGTACACGTATCAAGCATCGAGAGTTAAACACATTATATTATGTCAGGTCCACATTGTCTCAAAGCATATTTATCCGTGTCCAAATACAATTGTATTAAATCATTGATACGGTTAATTATGCTACAAGAGAAGATAGTCTCCTCCTTCCTGACCCTTATAATGCTATAATGATCTAACTTGACGCTCAATTTTTCCGTTGTGAAACCGGAATGATTGCCGATGCTACCGATTAGCTGAGTGTCGAGCGAAACCTGTAGTCACTGGATGTATGGACACTCTTTTGTGTGGGGACACAGAACTTTGAATTTGACAGCCTCTCGTGAGTTAGCCAGAAGGGTATATCACCGCCGGCTCGGTAATTACCATCGTCAACCACACGCCAGCCAATCAATCAGCTGGCCTCCCCATAGCTCCGCCCACAGTCACACGCACTCCGACTTTATTTTCGCGTTGAACACACACTCTTTTGTCACCATTGAAAATCTTTCGACGCAATCAATAGATCGGTGGAACATTCTCTCACGCACACAGTTATCAATGTTTTAATTATTTCGAAGAGTAATAATACCGGACGCACAAGTTTTTTTTTTTATTTATGAGTTGAACAAATAAAATACATCTACGCGTGAATCACGCGATGGGCCCAAATATTGTAGGCGGAAATCCATGTCACGCAGCAAAGCAGCCTGTAACAGTATTTTTAAAAACTCTTGGAGCGATATTTTTGAATAGACACCTGTGAATCTCACTCCTTTTTCTTTTCCATTCAAACAGATGTACTTCTATCTCCCTCCAGTCACAATGCTTACGGGATCGATGCTGCTTCTGCATACACATGATGCATTAGAAACACGAGATTGTTCCCGTACGTGGGCGCGGCTGAGCATATAATATCTAACGGGATATGCATATGAACGCAGACTCCCACCTGTAAAAGAAAGAGAAGAAAGATGTGCACCTTTCGAATGCAGACATCGGCGTCGATTTCAATGTATATATTGTCAAGCAAGTGAGCGA
Organism: Copidosoma aretas; assembly: GCA_030522625.1. Classification (NCBI taxonomy): domain Eukaryota; kingdom Metazoa; phylum Arthropoda; class Insecta; order Hymenoptera; family Encyrtidae; genus Copidosoma; species Copidosoma aretas. Next base: position 28,521 of record JAPYYV010000556.1, read on the forward strand.
GCGTCTGACGGATTTGAACGTTGGGAGCTTATTTTTCTCTTCCTATACTTTTCTCGATATTTCCTGGGTATTGAGTCGATGTATATAATTGTAACATATAAAACATGATATCTTTGAACGCTTCACTTTTGCGTACGAGAAATAATAAAGGAGTTCAAGGTAATAATGTTAACATCAATAAATAAATTTGACAGGTTCTCTGAGACGAAGAGCTATCAATTCATTTAACGCTATTCGTAAAGAATAGCCTATTAGTCTCGCGTTTTGGCAATGAGATATTACAGGTGCCAAAAGCAACGGGACTGAGAGTAAGACATAGGCACATGTGGGAGGCAAAAACAGGTAAAAGTATAGATATCACGCGAAACCGGGTTTGTTGAGAAGATCTAGGCCTGACCCCTTCTGTCGGTTCTCTGTTGAATCTAATTTATTAGCGCTGGTATGGTGTAGGACTAGACAAATCACTCGTATTTGTTGAAAAACATTTTTATCGCGTTACAGTACTATATCTTATACAACTTAAACCAGTAATTTTCCCTCTCTCTCTTTCTCTCAATCTCTATCTCTCTTTTTCTCTCCTGGCCTTCGAGACGCTGTAAATTTAATGCTCGCCTGAGAAAATTTATAACAATAAAATCACCTCGTTATCATAGCCTAAGGCATGCAAAAATCCAGCAGCATAACTGCGTAATTATTGGCTAGATATCACTATCGGCTAAAAAAACTGATGACCGCATAACGCGGTGCTCGAATTGAATATATGGGCGATTCTTTTACAAACCGTACACTTTGACCAACCCATCTCCGATTTGGCTCAAACTTTTTCGAAAAATAAGAGATTCGTGGTTCAGGTTTTTTTTTCGCATAAGAAGTATAAGTGATTCAAAATTTCATAATCGAGTGATTTTCGGCTTTAAGGCTCATTTTCAACAATCTATAACTTCGAGTCCGTAAGAGCTATCAAATTCTCATCGATTACACTTTTGTAGCCGAAGAATTGAATTTCAATAAGAAATTTTTTTACTAAAAAATATTAACAAATTCAAATTGTTAATAAAAATAACAATTTTAAAATCAATTTTAAACAATTTCAACCAGTTTTTTAAACTTTTTGCGTTTTTCATCGTATTTTGCACGAAATTCTCTACAAAAAACCGTCTTAAAATCAGTGGAGAAAATTTATTGGTATGAAAAATATCAATTATTGCAGCGTAGCACGTCGAAAAAAACGGTTTTTGCTAATCATATGAGATCTATGGCCCGTATCGAAAAAAGTTAAATGTAAAAGTTGTAGATAATTAAAAGATCTACAACTCTTGTACACACCATCTCAAAATCTCAAAATCGACACAATCTCAAAGTTTTTGAATAAATTGCAAATAATGTTGAAAATCTCCTTTTTTGATTTGTCCCAACGCAAATGGCAATTTTTTTGCAAACCTACCACCTTTGTCATGAAAAACGCTTCTTCAACTCAGAGAATAATTACTATTACTATAAAAATAAATCAATTTATTCTGCGCGGCTCGTCACATCACGGGCTGGACACACTTCACGCCTCATTTTCTCGCCTCAAATCGTTAGAAAAAAATAGAATGGTATTTATTAGGTCATTATGGATAAAAATATTTATGCTATAAGTCCCCAAGTCCTTCAGTTTTTTAGTAATTAATTGAAATGAAATATTAAAATAAAAATATAATCCTTGTAAATGGACAATTAAAATGAATTTATTAATTTTTACATATTATTTGAGTGTGTAACATGATCTATTTAAAAATGTTCACAAAAATTTTGTAGCGCGTGATGTGACCAGCCACGCTGAATAAATAAATTTATTATTTATAGTAATAGTAATTATTCTATGAGTTGGAGAAGTATTTTCTATCACAAAAGTGTTCGGTTTGCAAAAAAATTGCCATTTCTATTGAGACGATTCAAAAAAGGAGATTTTTAACATTATTCGCAATTTTTTCAAAAATTTTGATGTTATGTCGAAAAATTGGATGTAAAAAAGTTGTACATCTTCTAATGTCTACAACTTTTACCATAAAATTTTTTTTCATACGGGCCATAGATCTCATTTTATCAGCGAAAAACAGTTTTTCGACGTACCATGCTGCAATAATTGATTTTTTTCTCATGCCAATAAAATTTTCTCCACTGATTTTAAGACGGTTTTTTGTAGTAAATTTTGATGCAGAATACGATAAAAAACGTAAAAAGTTTAAAAACTGGTTAACATTGTTAAAAATTGATTTCAAATTTTTAATTGTGAATAACAATTTGAATCAGTTGATATTTTTTATTCAAAATTTTTTTTATTGAAATTCAATCCTTTGACTACAAAAATATAATCGATGAAAATTTTGTAGCTCTTACGGATTCGGAGCTATAAACTGTTGAAAATGAGCCTCAAAGCCGAAAATCACTCGATTATAAAATTTCAAACCACGTATACTTATTATCGAAGTTATGCGAAAAAAAAAAAAAACCTGGGACACGCATCTCTTATTTTTCGATACATAGAAACCATCAAAAAAGTTTGAGCCAAATCGGTGATGGGTTGGTCAAAAAGTGTACGGTTTGTAAAAGGATCGCCCATGTATAGGCAGAGCCGAGAGATGAACGCCCTTTCGAAAATCGTTTATCGACAGAGACGAGAAATCGATTGTAAAAAAGCATTGTTAATTAACTAGGATTCTTGGTACTGCAGGCACCCGTTGCAGCAGCACTGGCCGCGGAATCAGTTAAAAGTCCTAGGAATCTATTTCGCCGCCCTTATCTCGCATTAACAACTGCTCTGAAAGTGCCCCGCGCGCGGCCGTAATAGTCCCATTGGAACTCGATCGATTTCTTCAACACCGATTTTTGCCCCTCCCCAACCCGCGCCTGGACGCGAGATACGAGGGGCTTAATGTATAATTGCCCGCAATTTCCATAAATCACTCGCGAGTATCCCTCCTCGCCCTGCAGACGCGTATACGAACGGCTGCTTTGCATTGAATTAGGCGCCTCGCGCTATCGCCGTTTCTCGCCGTTCCTCCCACGTCCGCCCCTCGGCGCGCGATATCTGTTTACCCGAAGCTCGGCTCTTTCTCTCTGTACTTGGAGATTTAATCTCGCTCATCTGTACCTTACAAAGATGAATGCTCGCGTTTTTCTTATAATTAAAAAATTGAAAAAAAAAAAATTGATGTTGATTAACCATCAGCGATCTTCAGCTCATTGGCTCGGAGAACTCTTGGCAAAATTGAGCTGTGTACTTCTCGCTACATGGAACAACAAATGATCGCCAGACGATCGTAAAAGACGAGTTGTTTTTTCAACGGCCAAATCATGCCGAAAGGTTTTTATAAATATAAGTACTGTTATACTCTAAAAAAAATAAAGGTAAACATTTATGGTCACGATTCAGAGATTGAAAATTGTTCGGACTAATGGCAATTTTGATTAGGTCGCCGATAACGTATATAGGTAGTCGACAAACCTTGAGACGAAGATGCGGCTGGATAATAAATCAGTCGAACTACTAATTAATCTTTGATTATTTATCACGATTTATCAAACACGCGGGCGGTAGCTAATTGCTCCTCCCTGGGAGATAAGCGAAGAACGATTATCCGACGGCGGAGAAGCGCGAGATGCCGATCCAGCGATAAGGGTATACACTGATTCCAGGAGAGACCGCGGTGGGATCGTTATAAGCTTCTCTGTAAACAGACGCGCGCTCCTATCGCTCGAATTTTAGAGCCTTGCAAATACCGACGTTGTTGCTGAATTTGTTTCAAACTCGCCTCCGCGTGAAAGCTCGCCCTCTGGGCACGGCGCGCGATAATTCAAATGTGTAAACACATGTTTCCACGCCTGCGTTCACCTCGGGCCTTGAATCGCGGTGGCCTGTACATGTACATAAAAACGCCGGGGTTGCGAAAAATCCGAAACAATTTGATCGATCACTTATAAACAACACCTGCCTGACTCGGCATTAAATAAAATCCCGGCCGTGCTCAAAGCCTCTTGCAGACTCGCGCTCGGCCGATCTGTACAACAATAGCCGCGAAAACCTGCGCGAGGAGACCCAGATATACATACGCGCCCGTGCACGCGTACGGTACGTTCACGCCGGGGCGTAATTCATGCAATTACGTGTCGATCAGCCGGATTTCTCTGTTCCTATCTGATACTACCAAGAGTTGACGCGTGGCCGCAGTTCTCGGGGATCGATTTGACACCAAAGCGTATTTTAGAGCTGGCCCGTATACATGCGCTCTCGATTGTGCAGCGCTCGCAGCGGAAAAATAACCCGCACGGCAGCCGGGTGTATGCTCGTAATTTGACACGTATTCGCGGCGCAGCGAGCGCCCGGCCGGGGGATTAGCTAATATTAATCGAGATTGGTTTTCATCGACGGGGAAGGGGGAGCCGCGAGCGGAGGGTCGAGCGGAGGAGAGGGAAAACGGGAAAAATCCGGTGACAACGAATTGTACTTACCTGGTCGCCCCCCCCCCCCCCCCCTCCCTGTTCATTGTTCCTGCGCCAGCGTGTATACAATACGTGTACGTGTGAAACGCTCCAACGCGCCGTGTGCTTAATCGGCGGAACGATTGTTCGAGGCCCGTTCGAGCGTCGATTCCCGTATCCGGCTCCGCTTTTCGAGCCTTCGCCGGCTGCTGTCCTTTTTTTCCATCCCGACTCCCCGGCCGCTTATCGCTGAAATTTCGCGAGGCGAAAAGTATCCCGTGCCGATCTATACTCCGATTAGCTAGAATTTCACCGTCGCTGCCTTGGTTTTTCCTCCTCCTCCCCCCTCTTGTCGAATGACGTGTGGTATGGTCGGTTGCAACTGGTACCTACTATACGATTCTTGGCTCATCGTGGTCAAGGACCTTCGATATAAATCTTGTTGTAAATAAGTAGTTTCTCGGAAAGCTCGCTACGTGAACGCAGACAGCGGTTGGGCTTAATTTTAATCACAAAATAACAATCCCTCCGCGCCAAAGTGCGAAGATCGTTTCTCGTTTCTCGAGCGTCAGCAATCGAATGAACACACACACACACAAACGTTAATAAGTGCACGCGCAACCGGTAACTAGATGGGATCCGATTTTCCTGTTACGTGCTCCTCACCACTCACTGCTCCACGCGCTTATCTTCCTCTCCCTCGACCGGCACCGCAGCAGCCGATCGAGCAGATATATTAATACTCCCGGGCAGTTTTTCGATAGCCCCCCGTTGTTGCATAACTCGAGCGGTAAAGAGTTTGGATACAAGTACTCGCAGAACTCGAGCACCGGCAGCGAGCATTCCCGGACCGAGTTATGCGCTATTAGAAATCGTTTTGAGCAGCAGTCCAGATCATGATTAGGTGATGAATGCGGGCCGGCCCGATCAGATCGGCCGAACTTCGGCCCCAATGAGATATCTCCCCGCGCTCCCCCGAGAAAATTGAAACGCGTTTGAATTTAAAATCAATGCGCGAACGAGATCGAGCGACAATAATTTATCGACGCGCGATCGCATCCGAGAGATACGGGGAGAGGGGGGAGAGGATCCACGTTTCGCGACGGAGCGCACCCTCCGGCTATCCATCTCAGCGGTTCGGTTGCGCCGGGTATGTTTGTACTCGCTTGTGCACCGTACACCGTACTATCATGGCATCGATTGTGAACTTTCGAATCCCGCGACACGTGGGCCCGCGTTTTTCAATCGCTGTCTCGCCCATCGGCGCTCGTGGGGCGCGCGAAAACGACGGAGGAGGAGAAGGAATCGGGAAGCACTCTCGCGCCCTCGGAGCGAGAATTAGAAAAGGTCATTATTCGGGCCCGACCGCCGGCGTTATTTACACCGGCCGGCCCGATCTTCCCATGCGGAGTAGCCGCGGCGTTCCGAGGCCCAGCGCTGCAATTTATCGGCGCCGGACAACGCCAGCGGAGCCCGCGGGGGGGTGGGGGTGGGGGGCTCCGACTCCTCTCGATACAACGCGGATGATTGCGGGCTTTCGGTGCTACCGACACCCACGAAAGCCGGTGATATTGTTTTCCAACGCGGAAGCGTTTCCCCGGTGATTTATAAACTGGACCCGATTTCCCCCCCGGTTTGATTTAGCTCCGCGCGCCCGCTCCTCGAATATATATTATATACTCATACCGCGGGCACCCACCGCGCAAACACCGGCGCACTGCCTGCATGACAATTTCGTTTGACACTTCATAATTTCTCCGCCGCGCGTGGATAATAAGCCGCGGAGGCGAGATTCTCGCGCGGCTGCTTTAATAAGCCAGACGACGACGACGACGAGGCTCGGTGCAGCTGGTGCAGGCCTGCAGGATTGCTCGCGCGCGCGCGCGCGTTATCTTATTGGTTAATTGCATCTGCTGGCCCGCCGAGATTTACGAGGCCGGCCGGGGTGATAGATACCACTTGCTAATTTCCTTACTCGCTCGCTCGCGCGCATTAGACCCGCGCTTGGAGAGCCTGCAGTGCGCTGTGCATACAAGTAAGTATATACGGCGTATGAGAAAACGACCATCAGCGCCGAGCCATGCGCGCGTCGCGCCGCTTTATTTACTCTTTTGTGCGTGGAATTTTTCCCCTCGCCCGTAGCTCTCGACTCTTTCAGGCCCATATACCTGATTCGACCATCTCTCTCGCCCTGTGATACGGTATTTTGAGTTTATCGGACCGCAGGATTTCCGGGTGGTTCGAGAGCCGATGCACATGTAGGCGGCGGCCCAGCACATTGTGCGAGCGGGTTAACGATTTTTTGAGTGACGTTAATTTATTCGCACTCCACCGTATCAGTTCCACAAAGAGGTTAACGATCGAACGACTCGCCAACTTGGAGCTATCAAAAATTCAAGAACGAAGATGAAACGAAGCAGCAGCAGAAACTGTAGCACAGCGGTCGTAAGTAATGCTCGAGCCGCGGGCCCCTCGGATTTCCCTGGATTTTCTCACGTGATCCCGGGGGAGCGCATTTACCAACGCCAAACAAGTTGCTCGCGCTTTTGATACCGACGTGCCATGTACGCACTGCGTACGGCAAACCAGTTCGAGCGCACGCGCGGGGGGATCCATCCCGGGGCCCGTTGAGAATCATGCAACGCACTGGCAAATGGAAGCCCGCGACTGCATCCTCCCCGCGGGAGATGAGCCGATCGTGCTGCGGCGCTTCCGGTATTACGGGCTCGTATCGTTTCGTTACGAGCGCTGTCACGGGATGGATTAAACGGATCTGCCCCGCGTCGGAGGCCCGGCGCGATTCCCTCGGCTTCTTAAACGGCTCGGAATCGGCGATCGATCAAATCGCGTCAAATCGATACCGCTCATGCGATTCTGAGATATGTTTGATCGTTACGTCTGTTGAGTTCAAACGCGTTTATTAATTGGTAAGCGCGTGCTAAAAGTGCGCTGCTTGCCTCGTCTTATTTTACCAGTTGTTGAGCTCCAGGAGGCTCGTAGGTCGTTTCCGAACCTTGAAAACTGCACCCCATTGCAAACAAATTTTCAATTGAGCATGTACTTATTTTTCCCAATTCTCGTATTAATTTTTCCTTCGTGACTAGTTTGCTTTTGATGATTCAAAATTCAAACAATTTCGCAAATTTTAACTTTGTTGATTCAATCAATTTAGAAAGCGAATCTATCGGTAAAGCTGTATCTGTTGAGTAACAATAATCGGATGTTTGTGCGGTGTACACTTTCCGATTGCACCTGATCTTTCGAAATAAAGAAGACCTAATCTGATTAATCGGTTCCAGTTTTCTCAACTCCGTAAAGATTTTTCATATCTTCGAATAAATTTTCTTCCCGGATAATTATCCACGGTAAATTGCATGATTTACTCTGACGCCCATAGCGGCGTACATTAACAGGCCAGTGTAATCCTGTAATAAGCGAGCGCTTGCGTCTTCGTCGGCCAGCCCTGTGTTCATTAACGGTTCTCTTCGTGATTCAATGTATGTAACGACTTTTATCCACAGCAGCAACAAACACGTACAACATGTATTACCGAGTTGTGAAAGGCGTCATTCGGTGATCAAAGAGAACTTAAAAACGAAGCAGAAAAAATACTTGGGCATCTCATCGTTTGAGTAGAAAGTAAAGTAGGTTTTTAGATGAAGTATGTATTTTTGAAAATCATTATAAATGTAAATTGTAGCTTTTTTATAAAGAGATTATTAAATAATGGAACACCTGAAACAGGATAAGCTTTAACATACGTGAATAGTTTATTTGGAAATGGATGTTGCTGTATTATAAGTTCTAGACAATGAAAATATTTTCATGAGAAATAAAAAGAACACGCATTTTTCCCTCAAAGATCCCTCGTGACTCTTGTAAAGGTGAAGTCTCCTCTTTCCGGAATGCATTCGATCACAAGGTGTAGCCCAGGAGAGCCTGATTTTCTGTCTGCCAGTAAAATGCTGGTACATTATGTGAACGAGAGATATGGATGCGGGCACACGAGTATGATGCATGCGCCTGTATGGAGCCTTCGTTTTTTCGAATACGTGTGTATTTTGTAAGCCCCCTCAGTCACGACTGATTGTTTGTGGGAATGGAAGCTCGACGGTTCTCTGTGATAAATATGACGCAGTTATGCGCCGTTTTCTCCGCCAGGCTTCCCTTTTCAATTACGAATCTTCGTAATCGAGTTCAAGACAGTCTTATAGTTCAGAACGTGTTACATACAGAGAGTAAAATAAAACATGATACATTATATATTCTAGCAATGTGAAGTGGCGGCATTGTATGTATACAGTCCAGAGATTTTTTACCATTCATACACCGTGATAAAATTTTTAATTCTCTGATCAACTTTCACTTTGAAAATATTAAAAATCACCGTTCTAACATTAAAGATATCTGTTCTTACAGTAATAAGTCTCTTTCTGACAAAAATTCATCAGTTTACAGTTGTAGAGTATAGTAATTTTGATGTTTCATTTATTTCAGTGAATTGTTTTATGTGCAGTATTGGTGTATCAGGGGATGCACCCGAGTAAACTATTCAAATTGTAGGGTATGGATAATACTTCATTCTGACTGCTGTGTAATGAAAAATAAATTACTCCTCATTTCATTTCTGACCGTATCCATCTATACATAACTCTAGTGAAATTTTCATCATCGATCATTGTTACTATTGATCGCAATAATCCTTGCGATGCTAATCAGGAGCCAAAAAAACCGGATAACAAGCCCGGCATCGAGACAATAGGCAAATTCGTCAATTAATTTTAATCGAATTCTACCGGCGCGAAAAATCCGTCACGCGTCCGAAGGTGAAAGTCCCGATTGAGATTTCTCGTGGTCCGGACGTATCAGCCAGGACACACGCCCACGCCAGCCAGCCGTTGCAGCCGGCACGAGAGCAGCTCCCTCTCTTTATTTACGTGTGCGATTATTGTAGCCGGCCGCGAGGATAAAGGGCCGGGCCAAAAGGAAGGAAGGGAGATGAAAAGTAGCACGTAAGCCGGAGTCGTGATCGTGATCTCTGCCAGTCCGAGTCGATCTTTCAAACGTGTATATAAGGTATATACGTGTCTGTTTGCATGCGCCAACTCTCCATGTATAGGAAGGGCCGGGGTATATATATATATATATATATATATGTATGTAAGGGAGGCGCACGACGAGATAGCGATCTCCGCGACGACGGCCCGTTGTTGTTGTTGTTGTTGTTGTTGTTCACCGTCGCGTGCGCCCGCTAATTGAGCGTCGAACACTCTTCTGGTGTATATTATATACATATATATCATGCACGGCACGGGGAGCACCCACGTTTCGTTTCGAGTCTATAATGTATCAGAGTTTCAGCCATTGACAATTCGTTCGTTTGTACACGAGGTTTGGTATTGAGATCTCACTGTCGATACTGCGTCCTATAGATCGCGTACGTGGACTTTCGTATTGCACGAATCGAATAATAAAATGAACATCAAGAAAAATGTACAAAGGGCAGTGAAACTCGGCTGGCGGGAATATTTTCCGATACTCCGGCACGCACGCACACGTGAGATCCAAAAGTCGATCAAAATAGCATGTTTGTTCATTTCCCCCGCAAGTACTGCAATTCGTGCGAGTTGGCCTGTCATTATCTGATCATATACGTCGCTACGCGCGCGCGCAGTCTTTCGAGCGCACTCGCTCGGGCAAAAAACTATCAATAATAATTGCATCTTCAGGGCCGAAATTGCGACGCCCGAGGGCTGGAACGCGATCCGCTCTGCTCCGCGTATAATACAAGTTGAATATTGGCCGGGCATTATTTAAACCTCGTTATACCGCGCACACGAGCCCCGTGCGCCGCGCTGTCCGCGTTTTCATTCTCATGCCGCTCGATTGAAAAAGATGGAAATTGAATTATATATTTTAACAGCATCGGCGAAAAGAGCTTGAACCTCGATTGTACGATCGGGGGAATTATGCTCAAAGGGACCCGTGCTCGACCGCTTGCGCAACAGGTCCGGGATTTTTGTCCAGCGCAAGATATACCTTTACAGGCGCGAGCTGCTGGCAAGGCGTTATTGATGTTCGACTTTCGCCGCGAGCAGCTAGACAGCCGCCACGAGAGCTCATTGTGAAGTGCGAAAGTCTCATTAATGGGGCGCCGTAATAACTGCGCGCGCGCGGACTTCTCGGAGGCTGCACAGCGGGGAAAAGTCACGCGCGGGGAATACTTTGCGGGGTATGCGTCCTCGCGCGGCGGCCGAGCTTGCGTTCATCAATCATCGCTCCTCGACTCGCGGCGCTCGAAGACGCCGGAGAGCTCCTTGAGCTCTAGCCCCCCGCACTTTGGGCTGTTCGCTCGCGGCCTTTGTGCAATTGTCCGTCGATACGGTCGACGCGCGATAATCGCCTGCAGGATCATCGATTTTAACAGTCGAGTGGTGGTTTCTCGAAATCGAAAGAAGTCTTGTGTGTCTACGCGCGCGCGCGCGCGCATCAATACTGTACGCTCCGTTCGGTTGTTTCGACAAACGGGCGATCGTAAGAAAAGAGGCATTTCTCAATCGATGCATTGATATTTCGCAGAGCGCGATTCTATTAGCGCGTATACTATTATACGGGCGTGAAGAATCGGTAATTTCTTACAGTTGCGGAGGAAAATTTGCATCAACGGCGAGAATGGGCGCGTACGCAAGTACTATGGGCAGGGAGAACGAGAGCTTTCGCCGCCAGCGTCGATCCATTATACATACACACGCGAGTATCAGAAGCTGCACTGCACCCGTAAGTATATAGGCACTAATACACTTATGTGGCGAAACGTGGAAGTGGGAAAACGAATGGCCGGCAATTAATAATCGGAGGGAGCTGCATTCGGTCCGCTCTTGTTAATATACTTGCGGGCCCGGGACGTTGATTCATAACATAATTATCGACAGATAGAGACAGTTTTGTCCGCCAAATGCTCATTACTTGACTCCGCAGCAGCAACAACAATGGGGCTTTTATTAAAAACATCGATTGGGCAACGTTTCTAACATTCGCGTGTGCCAATACGCACCGTTTCAACTCAAATTACCACATAGTAGCCGTTCGATTACTCTCTGAGTCTCCCTTCGAACGCTCAATGTATATGTACACTCTTTGAAATGATATCTGCCGATGATGTCGATGATGAATCAATTTTTTTTTCTCCAATTCGTTATACGTTCGATGAAATTCGCTGCTCGATCGAATCAAGGATCATCAGGAGGGTAGTCTGAAAGGGAGCCAGCCAGTCAGTCTTGTGCAAGCACAGTTAGCGCGTCAGATCTTACGGCTGAAAGCGCGTCGCACAACGGTACACGCGAATCAATCCCCGGCACTGTACAACAGAATGGGAAAAGTATCTCCGGGAGCCAAAAATCGCTGACAAATTACAGACCGTATATGTGCGAATGGAGCGGCAGCACGGCAACCGAGGTATCAAAGGTGCGAAAGGAACCTCACATGCAGCTCCTCGGGTTATTAACTCTCGTGCGGGGCATTTTTATCCGATGTCCTTTTCACGAGTCGTAACTACTTCTACTACAACTACTACTACACTTATGACTGCACAGCGGCAATAATTAGACACGTGCGCCGCTACAATGGCTCTGTGCTTATATTCCAGCGCTCTTTTCAATGCAGCGATGCTATATGGAGGCAACGCGGCGCGCGGGCGCGTTTTGTACTTTGTCCGGAATATTAGTGCCGAGTCATTCTCTCTCTCTCTCTCTCTCTCTCGCCGTGTGTGTCTTGAGAGCTTATATGCGCGTTATACCCATGTGCCGAACGCGCTGTACTTGGTGGGTGAAGATTACGAAACGAGCTGCTTCTCTTTTCAGAGCTCGAAAAGGATTGCCACCTTTTTTATTCGAGTGCCATGGGGAGGGGGGGCATCGATCATTGTCGACTATAAATACAGAACATTGCGATGTTAAAGAAAACAACAGCAACAAAAGCAAATTTTGCTCGCGAATTACTCGGTGATCTTCGGTTCAATGCAGTTTGGAATTGTGTATTTTGGGGGATGCGAGTATTGTATTAAAAGAATGAAGTTTAATTACACGCATCAAAGAGGTCAAAGACACAGAATTGTACCTCATGGATGCAGGAAGCAAGGATAAGGCTGCTTTTAGCGCGCCGTCAGAATGCACCTTCAAGAATACCACAGAGCATTACAACTGAGACCCTGCAGTATTTTTAAAACACGTACAGTTCAATTCACAGGCAAAGGAACGACATTTACCGTTGAGGACGGCGACTTTTCGCCCAACGAGGCAGGAAGCTCTTCTGGCCTCGTCATGCGAATCGATGGATCGCTCGCCATCTCTAACGGATCATCGGTTGGATGCAG
>JAPYYV010000557.1:3321-34243 GCA_030522625.1 Copidosoma aretas
GGTGGTAATATATTAAGGTCATTAATTGCAATACAAGAATAACATAATCAAAAACCTGAACTGTTTTACCTAACGACCCACAGGACAGAAAATTGATCATATAAGTACATAAATTAATCTAACAATAACAATATAACCTCAATCCCGAGGATTCAAACCCAGTAACCCAAAAGGATCACAAGTTGATAATATAATAGATAAATAAATGATTATAAAAAAAAACAACATAACCTAAATCCCGAGCTTTTCAATACATTAGCCTGATAAACAGTGAGTTTCATAATTTTATTAGTAAATGAATTATCATAACAATACCAACATAGCCCGAATCCTAGGCTTTTCGATATAGTTATTCAGGAGACAGTAAGTTGATATTATAACAGGTAAATAAATAATAATGAACGAAACAATATAACCAACATCCATATTTTCTAGATCCGTTTTTCTGGAAAACAGTGAGTTAATAATATATTAGGTAAACTAAATATTATAAAAATAACAACATAACGCAAATTTCAAAATTTGGAACACACTAACAAGTGGACAGCGAGCTGATAATATCTTAAGTAAAGAAATTCTCATAAAAACAACAACATATCCTAAATCCTAAGCTTTTTAACCCAGTACCCCGGGGAACAGCGCGTTGATGATGTAATACGTAAATAAATTATTATAAAAATACCAACATAACATAAATCCCGAGCTTTTCAATCCAGTCATTTGGGAGAGAAATCGTTGATAATATAAAGGGTAAATAAATTATTATAAACAGAACAGCCTTACCTAAATCCAAAGCTTTTAAACTTTTTCTTCTAAAAAACAGTAGTTTAATAATATATGAAATAAATAAATTATTATAAAAGAAGAACACAACCTTAATCCTAAGCTAGTAATCTCGTAATTCAGCAACAGCATGTTCATAATAAAAGTAAGTGAATTAACATCATTACAGCAACATCAACAAAATCTTATGCTTTTTGAATCAGCAAACAGGGGCAGGTCGAGTTTATATTATGATATGTAATTTATTTATTTTACAAGAACAACATAACCCAAATTTAAAGCTGTTTGACCTAAGTATCCAGAAGACAGCCAGTTAATCATATCAGTAATTAAATTAATCTATCAATATCTACATAACCCAGATCTTAAGGATTCCAACCCAGTAAGAGACAGCGTGTTAATAATACAATAAGTAAACTATTTTTTTTTAAATCTGAAGATTCTTAAGCCTGTAACCCAGGAAATAGAAGCCACAATATGTGAAGTGAATAAAATAATATTATAACAAAAAACAACATAACCTAAATTCCAAGGATTTTATCTCTCTATACCCGGGGAAAGTGAATTTATAATATAATAAGTAAAAAACTGATGATAAAGATATCAACACAACCTAAATCCTGAGCATTTTGATCCGGTTACTTAAGGGACGGTGAGTTGATAATATAATAAATAAATAAAATAATAATAAATAAACAACTTAACCTAAATCCTAAGCTTTTGAATCGCTTATCCTGGAAAACAGCGAATTGATAATATAGTAAGTTAGTACACTATCATAAAAATAACAACATAACCTTAATTCCGAGCTTTTTGATCCGGTCACTAGAGCAACAGTGAGTCAATAATATAATAAGTATATTAATAAAACAAAAATAACAGCATAACCTGAATTCCAAGCTTACAAACTTAGCAACATAAGGAGAGCAAGTCAATCATGTAATAAGTAAATGAAATATTATAAAAAGAGCAACATAAACTTACTCCTAAGCTTTTCAACTCAGTATCCCGGGCCACAGGAAGTAAATGATACGAAAAGTGAATAAATAATAATGAACACTACGAGATAATTTGAATCCTAAGCTTTCTGACTCGATTACTTGAAAAACAGCAAGTTAATATTATACTAAGTAATTAACTTATACTAGACAGTTAACATAACGTAAATCCCAAGCTTTCTAACACAGTCACTGGTGTATAAGCAAGTTAATAATGTATTGAGTAAATTAATTAATATAAAGAAGACAGCATATCCTACATCGCATGCTTTTTAACCCGGTAACTTAAGAAAAAGTAAGTTGATAATATAACAAATAAATATCTTCCTATACTATGTTAGCATAACCTAAATTTTAAGTTATTCAACAAGGAACCCAGAAGATAGCAAGTTGATGTTATATCAAGTACATACATTATTATGAAAAGCACAGCATAACATAAGTCTCAAGATTTTTAACCCATCAACTCAGGAAACAGGAAGTTGATGATATGATAAATGAATGAACTATTATAAAAATAACCACATGACATGAATCGTTAGCTTTATACGCTAGTAACCTGGAAAACAGCAGGTAAATAGTATGATAAGTAAATAACTCATAATGAAAATTATGACATAAATGAAATCCAAAGCTTTTTAACCCAGTAACTTGTCGAACGGCAAGTTAATGATATACTAAGTAAATAACTTTTATAAACAGTTAACATAACCTAAAGCCTAAGCTTTGCTCTACAGTAGCCTGGATAATAGCAGGTTGATAATATAATAAGGAAATTAATTACTATAAAAAAGGCACCATATCCTATATAACAAGCTTTTTAACCTAGTAACCCGGGGAACAGCAAGTTAATATTAAAACAAGTAAATAAATTATCACAAATAGAACAACATAACCTGAATCTTGAAATTTCAAACCTAGTCACTCGAGAGGCGGCAAGTTGATAATATAATAAGTAAATAACTTATTATAAAAAGTTAACATAACCTACATCCCAAACTTTTGAACCCCGTTTCTTAAGAAACAAGACGTTGATAATATAATAATAAAATTATTTACTATGAAATGTTAACATAACATAGGTCCCATGATTATCAACACATTTACCCAGGGGACAGCAAGTGGATGATATATTAAGTAAATAAATTATTATAAAAAATACAACATCACCTAAATCCCGAGCTTTTCGACCTGGTACCTTGGGAGAAAGCTAGTTCATAATCTGATAAGTAAATAAATTGATATGGAAAGAACAACATGCCCCAAATCTAAGGCTTTTCAACCCGGCAACCTAGATAGATCAAGGTTATAATATAATAAGTAAAATAATCGTTAAAAATAAAAAACATAACCTACATCTTAAGCATTTCATTTCAGTAACCCAGAAAACTGTGAGTTAATCATGAAAGTAAATAAATAAATCTAACAATAGCAACATACCTAAAATCCTAAGGTTTTTTAACAGGTTACTCGAAGAAAAGAACGTTGATACTATGATAAGTAAATAAATTATTGTAAAAAGGACAAAATACATTACATCTCGGATTTTTTGACCCAGTCATCCAGGGGACAGCGAGTTGATATTAGAGTAAGTAAATAAATTATCATAAAAAGAGCAACGAAACCTTAATTCCAAGCTTTTTGACCACGTAACTCGGGGAACAGTGAACTCATAGAATAACTAGTGAATAGATTAGTATAGAAAAAACAACATACTTTAAATGCTAAGCAATTCAATCCAGGAACCCAGGGAACAGCGAGTTGATGGTATATTAAGTAAATGAATTATTATGAAAAGAACAACATGCCTTAAATTTTAAGCTTTTTCATCTAATATCCCAGAAAAAAGTGAGTTGATCATAAAAGTAAATAAATTAATTTAACGATAATAACATACCCAGAGTCCCAAGGCTTTTAACCAGGTTACCTGGAGAAAAGCCAGTTAATATAATAATAAGTAAATAAATTATTATAAAAAGGACAACATAGACTACATCCCGAGCTTTTTTGTCCAGTAACCCAAGGAATGGCATGTTAATATTAGAATAAGTATATAAATTATTACGAAAAAAAAACGTAACCTACATTCCAAGCATTGTAACAGAGTAACATAGGTGAGAGCAATTTATTATTAATATAACTAAAAAAATTATTACAAAAGAATAACGTCACCTAAATTTATAGATTTCTGACCCAGTAATTGAAGGTATAGCAAGTTGATAATATGATAAATAAATAAATCATTTAAAAAAAAAAGAATAACCCCAATCATAAGCTTATGGACGCAGCGATTCGGGGGACAAATAGATGGCAAGATAATTAAATTAATTATGATAGAAAAAGATAACATAAACTTAATCCTAGGCTTTTAAACCCAGCAACCGAAGGACAGCAAGTTGATAGTATAATATGTGAAAAAGTTATTGTCAAAAATACTAACAGAATTTATATACCATGCTATTTAACTTAGTAACGCGGAAAATAGCAAGTTAATAATATAATAAGATAAGACATTATCATAAAAAAAAACATAAACTAAATCTCAAGCTTTTTAAACCAGTAACCCAGGGGACAGCAAGTAAGTAATACATTGATTAAACAAATAAATAATTTGATAACAACAAAATAAAAAAGATAATACAACAAGTAAATAAATTACAATAATTATAGAAAGATGACCTAAATCCTGAAATTTTTAACCCAGCAACCCGAAGGACAGCAAATTGATACTACAATAAGTAAATAAATAATTATAAAAGATCTCTATAATTCAAAATATGAAATCATTGGCCCAGCGAAACGGAAGTCAGAAAGTAAATAATAGTATAAGTGAATAAATTATTTTAAAAATAGCAATGTTACCTAAATCTTAAGCTTTATAACCCAGTAACTCGGGGGATAGCAAGTTAATAATATAAGTAAATATATTAGAAAAAAAAATAACAATGTAACCTGAATCCTCAACATATCAACATGGTAACTTGAAAGACAGCTAGTTCATAATATAATAAGTAAATAAATTATTATAGATGGAAAACATATCGTAAATCTCAAGCTTTATAACTTAGTATCTTAAGAAACAGCAAGTCAATAATATCATAAGTAAATAACTTCTCATACAAAGATATAACCTACATCCTAAGATTTTTACACAGTTTCCACGGCAAAGCATGTTAATAATTTTATATATAAATACATTATTATAAATAAAACTACATATCCCTAATCCCAAGTTTTTCAACCCGGTATCCTGAGGAACAGGAAGATTATATTACATTACGTAAATAAATTATTATAAAAATAACAACATAAACTAAATCCCATGCTTTTTAACCAAGCGTCCCGGGAGGTTGTAACTTGATATTATAATATGTAGATAAATTATTATAAAAGAACATCATAACCGAAAACCTCAACTTTTTAACCCAGTAACGCGGAAGACAGTAAGTTGATATTAAAATGAGTAATACATTTTATATAAAAACAACAAAACAACCTAATTACTAAGCTTTTAAAACCAGTAACTCAGCATACAGCCACTTAATAATAACATAAGTAAATAATCGATAGTAAAAATAAAATCTAATCCTAAATCCTAAGATGTTTGATACAGCAACACCAAGGACATCGGGTGAATGATATAATAGCTGAATAAATTATTATAAGAAGAACAACATATCCTTAATCATAAGATTTTGAATCCAGTAACCCGGGAGATAGCAAGTTGATAATATATTAAGTAAAAAAATTATTATAAATTCTTATATATAATTATCATAAACAAAATCCCAAGATCTTCAACCCAGTAACTCGGAGGACAGCAAGTTATTAACATAATAAGTAAATGAATTATTATAAAAGAATAACGTTACCTAAATTTTAAGATTATTATCCCAGTAATTTAAGAGATAGCAAGTTGATGATGTGACAATAAATAAATCTAAAAAAAAAAAAAAAAAAACTTAATCATAAGCATATAGATGCAGTAACTCGGGGTACAGATAAATTGCAGAATAGTAAGTAAATAAATTATTGTGAAAAAATTTGAATAACCCCAATGCTAGGCTTTTAAACCCAGCAACCGAAGGACAGCAACTCGATAATATAATTTATGAATAAGTTATTGTGAAAAGTACCAACAGATTTCAGATCCCAAGCTTATTAACTTGGTAACGCGAAGAATAGCAAGTTAATAATATTATAAGTTAATACAATATCTAAAAAAAAACAGCTTAAACTAAATTTTAAGCTTTTTAAACCAGAAACCTGGGGGACAGCAAGTTAATGATACATTGTTCTAACAAATGATTGATTTAATAACAACAAAATAAAAGTGATGATATAATAAGTAAACAAATTAATATGAAAGATCACCATAATCCAAAACCCGAGTTATTTGGCCCAGCAACCCGGGAAGCAGCAAGTTAATGATATAACAAGTAAATAAATTATTATAAAAATAACGATGTACCCTAAATCCCAAGGTCTTTAACCAAGTATCCCGGGAACAGCGAGTTAACAATACAATACGTAAATAATTTATGATTCAAATAACATCAAACCCTAAATCATAAGACTTATAACTTAGTAACTGATTAAATATTTAGTTCACTATATAAAAAGTAAATAAATTGATTAGAAAGAACAACATATGCTTAATCTTCTTAACCCAGCAACTTAAGGTCAGCAGTTTGATAAAATAATAGGTGAATGAATCAATATAAAAATACCCACATATCCTGCATTCTAAGCTTTTTAACCCATCAAATCAGGATACACTTGGTCAATTATAAAATATGTAAATAAAGTATTATGAAAATAACAACATAACCTGAATTCCAAGGTTGTTGAGCAAGTATCCCAGGAGACAGTGCGTTAAAAATATTATAAGTAAAAAAACTATTATCAACGGAACAACATAACATAAATTCTAAGCTTTTTCACCCAGTATTTAAGGGTCCAGCAAGTTGATAATATAATAAGTTAACAAATTATTATAAGAATAACAATATAAACGAAATCCCAAGATTTTTAGCACCATAACCGAGGGGACAGCAAATTAATAATATAATAATAAAAATTATTATAAAAAGGACAACATATCCTACATTTTGAGATTTTCGCCCTGGCAACCCAGGAAGAGCGCGGCTATTATATAATAAGTAGATTCATTATTACGAAAAAAACTAAATGTAATAAGCAAATAAATGATAATTAATATAACATCCTACTTAAATCCCAAGATTTACAGCAGAGTAACTCGGGGCATATTTTTTTTTTTCATAAGATTTTTAACAATGTACTTTGGGAGACGGCGACTTATTAATATAATTACTTGATAAATTATGATAAGAATATCAACATAACCTTAGAACAAAGCATTCTAACCCAGTACCTTCAATAATAGCAAGAAAATAACATGTAGTTCAAATAAATTATATTAAAATATCGAATCATTTCAAACTTTGAGATTTCCAACCTAATGACCTAGGAAAGCGAGTAAATAATAGAGGTAAATAAATGGATATTAAAATAACAACGTATCTTTAATCCGAAGATTCTTAACACAGCAACTTGGGGGCTAGAAAATCAATGATGGAATAAGTAAATAATGTATGATAATAATAGCAGCATAACCTAAATCCTAATATTTTTAACCAAGTATACCAGGGGACAATAAGTTGATAATATAATAAGTTATTAAATCATTATAAAAAGAACAATACATCCTAAATTCTGAGCTTTTTAACCCAGTGACCAAAAGTCAGCAAATTTAAAATATATGTTGATAGAGTGATCTAAAAAAAACACCAAATTGTATCCCCCAAGATTTTAAACACAGCAACCTGGAAAAGGGCAAGTTAATAATAAAATATGTAAAAAATTATTATAAAAATAACAACTAAACCTAAATCCCAAGGTTTTTAACCCAGCAAATCAGGGGACACTGACGTGATGATATTTTTAGTAAATAAATTGATATAAAAATAACAACATAGCCTACATTCTAAGATTTTTACGACAGCAGTCTGTGGGACAGCTAGTTGATGGTATAATGAGTTAATAGATTATCATAAGAATAACAAGATAGCCTTAATCCCAAACTTTTTAATCCAGTCACCTGAAAGAAAGCAGGTTGTTAATTTAATTCAACGATAAATCAATATCAAAATAGCTGCGTAATGCAAATGCCAAGATTTACCCTAGTAATTTAGCAGACAGCCAGTTCATTCTATAATAATTGAATAAATTGATATAATAAAGCAACATAACCTTAATCTTAAAATTTTTAACACAGTAACGCGGAGGACAACGAGTTTATGATATAATTAGTATATAAATTATCGTAATAATATCAACATTACCTAAATTCTAATAATTTTTACCCATTTATTTAGGGGACAGCAAGTTAATGTTATGATTAGTAAAAAAAATAATATAAAAATAACAACATTGCCTAAATCCTAAGCTTTGTGTCTTGATTTTTCAGGGAATAGCTAGTTCATGATATGATACGTAATTTAATTATCATAAAAATGAACACATACGCAAAATCCCGAGCATTATAACCCAGTAATTTAAGGGACAGCTTGTTTATATAATAAAGAGTAAATGAATTAATATAAAAAGCAACGTAACCCTAATCTAGATATTTATAACAAAGTAACTTAGAAGACAGCGAGTTGATAATATAATTACTTAATAAATTATTATATGAATATTAATATAACCTAAATCCCCAGTTCTTTAACCCATTATTCAGAAGAACAGCAAGTTAATAACATATTGTTCAAATGAATTATATTAAAAAATCAAAGTATTTAAAACATCAAAATTTCTAACCCAGTGACCAAGGAGAGCAAGGTTATTACATAATAAGTAGATTCATTATTATGAAAAAAAACAACATAGCCTAAACATGAAGCTTTTTATTCAAGTAATGCAGAAAACCGTCATTAAATCATGGAAGTGAATAAATTATTCTAAGAATAACAACATAAGCGAGATCCAAAGGTTTTTAACAAAGTATCCCGGGGGCAGCGATTTGGTCACATAATAATTAAATAAATTATAATTAAGATAACATCCTATTTTAATCCGAAGATTTACAACTACAATTTTTCACAAAGAGTGAATAAATTGATTCAGAGGAAAACATATTCTTAATCCCTGGATTTTTAACCCATAAACCTGAGGACAGCGATTTGATAATATAATAAGTAACTGAATCATTATAAAACGACCCGCATATCCTAAATTCTAAGCTTTATAATCCATCAAATCAGGATACACTGGGTTGATTATATAATGTGTAAATAAATTAATATAAAAGTAACAACATAACCTAAATTTGAAGGTTGTTAAGCAAGTATACCAGGGGACAGACAGTCGAGAATATTATAAGTAAATAAATTATTATCAAAAAAAACAACATAACATAAATTCTAAGCTTTTTCACCTAGTATCTTAGGGGACAGCAAGTTGATAATAGAATAGAAAAATAAATTATTATGAGAATAACAACGTAACTTAAGTCCCAAAGGTTTTCACCAAGTATACCGGGGGACAGCAAAAAAATATTATAAAGAACATCATATCCTAAATTCTAAGCTTTTTAACCCAGTGACCCAAAGAACACAAGTTTATAATGTATGTAAATAGAATGATATAAAAAAAAAAAAAAAAATTTGTATCCCAAGATTTTAAACACAGCAACCCGAAAGAGGGCGGTTCGATGATAAAATAAGCCAATAAATTATCAAAAAATAACAACAAAACCTAAATCCCAAGATTTTGAGCCATGTGTACCGGGGAACAGTGGATTGATGATATGATAAGTAAATACACTAGAACAACATAACTTAAATCTTAAAATTTTCAACCTAATAGTAACTCGGAGGACAGCGAGTTAATGATATCATAGGCAAATAAATTATCGTTAAAATAGCAATATAACCAAAGTCCCAAGATTTTTACCACAGCAATTCGAAGGACAGTAAGTCAATAATATAATAAGTAAATAAGTTATCATAAACATAACAATATAACCTAAACCCCGGGTTGTTTAGCCAAGTATCCCGGGAACAGCAAGTTAATATTATATTTGTTAAATAATTCATAATTTAAAGAACATCAAACCCTTATTCCTAAAATTTTTAACTCAGTAACTTTAGGGATATTTGGTTAACAAGAGAAAAAGTAGATAAATTGATTTAAAAGAACAACGTATGCTTAACCCAGGTGCTTTAACCCAGCAACTTAAGGAGAACGATTAAATACTATAATAAGTAAATCAATTATTATAAGAAGACCCACGTATCCTAAATCCTGAGGATTTTAACACCGAGCAAATCAGGTGATACTTGAGTGATGATAATACAAGTAAATAAATTATTATAAAAATAGCAACATCACCAACATTCCAAGATTTTTACTACAGCAATCTGGAGGACAGCGAGTTTAAAGTATATTAAGTGAATTAATTATTATAAAGCGAACAACATAACTTTAATTCCAAGCTTCTTAACCTAGTCACTTGGGGTCAGTGAGTTAATAATATAGTAAGATAATAAGTTATTATAAGAATGACTACATACCCTTAATCCCAAACTTTTTAATCCAGTCACTCGGGGGGCAGCAAGTTGTTAGTATAATCATAAAAAGTTATTGTCAAAATAACTGCGTAACACTAATGCCAAAATTTACCCTAGTTATTGGGCGGACAACTAGTTCATATTATAATAAGGGAATTAATTATTATATGAAAGCAACATTAACATAATCCTAAGATTTTTAACACAATCACGCAAGGATCAACGAAATAATGATATAATTAGTAAATAAATTATCATAACAATATCAACATTACTAAATCTTAAGCATTTTTACCCAGTTAGTCGGGGGACAGCAAGTTAATATTATTATGAGTAAAACAAACATTATAAAAATAACAACATAGCCTAAATCCTTATCTTTTTTACTTGATACTCCAGGGACCAGCTAGTTCATTATATAATACGTAAGTAGATTATTATAAAATGGACAACATACGCCAAATTTCAAGCTTTTTAACCCAGTAATTTAAGGGACAGCTAGTTTAAATAATAAAGAGTAAAACAATTCTTATAAAAAAGCAACATAACCCTGATCATTAGATTTTTAACAAAGTACTTTGGGAGACTGCGAGTTATCAATATAATTACTTGATAAATTATTCTAAGAATATTAACATAACCTAAGACCCAAGCATTCTAACCCAGTACCTCGAACAATAGCAAGAAAATAATATAAAGTTCAAATAAATTATATTAAAACACCAAAGTATTTCAAACTTCAAGATTTCCAACCTAGTGACCTAGGAAAGCGAGTAAATAATAGAGGTAAATAAATTGATCTAAAAATAACAACGTAGCCCAAATCCAAAGATTTTTGACACAGCAACTTGGGGGCTAGAAAGTTAATGATGGAATAAGTAAATATTATATGATAAAAATAACAGCATAACCTAAATCCTAAGATTTTTAACACAAAAACCCAGGGGACAGCAAGTTAATACTATACTTTGTCAATAATTTATTAAAAAATAAAAATATAAGCTAAATCCAAAGCTCTTTAACCTAATATCCCGGGGGACAGCAAGTTTATAAAATAATAAGTAGACAAATTATTATAAAAATACCGACATAAACTAAATACCAAGCTTTTTAACCTAGTTACTTGGGGGAAAGCAAGTTAATGATATAAGTAAAAAAATTAGTCTGAAAAAAACAAGATCACCCAAATACCATGATATTTACCCGGTCACCCGGATAAAAGCCAATCGATAATATAAAAAGTCAATAAATTATTATAAAAATGACGATACAAACTAAAACTCAGGATTTTTAACACGGTTACCGCGGGAACAGAGAATCGATAATATAATAAGTGATAAAGATTATTATAAAAGGGACAAGATATCCTACATTCCGAGCTTTTTGCCACGGCAACAAAGGAAGAGAGAGGTTATTGTATAATAAATGAATTTATTTTTAGGAAAAAAACAACAAAGCGTAAAATTTCAAGCTTTTTAATCCAGTAATCTAGAGAACAGTCAGTTAATCATCGAAGTAAATTAATTATACTAAGAATAACAACATAAGCAAGATCCTGAGATTTTAAAAAATGTATCCCGGGGACAACGAGTTGATCATATATCAAGTAAATAAATTTAAATTAATATAACATCCTACTTTAATCCCAAGATTTACCACTCAGTAACTCGGAGATATTTAGTTTATAATAAAAATTGTAAATATATTGATTGAAAAGAACAACATATCCTAAGTCCCAGGCTTTTTAACCCAGCAACCTGAGAGCAGCAATTTAATTATATAATAAGTAAATAGATCATTATAAGAAGACCCCCATATCCTGAATTTTAAGCTTTTCAACCTAGCAAATCAGGAGACACTGAAATAATAATATATTGTGTAAATGAATTATTATAATAATAATAACAACATTACTTAAATCCCAAGGTTGTTAAACAAGTATACCGAAGGACAGTAAGTTTATAATATATAAGGTCAAAAAATTATTATAAAAAGAACAGCATATCCTAAATTTCGAGATTTTGAAACCAGTGACCCAAAGACAGCGAGTTAAAAATATATGTAGATCGAGTAATTTAATAATAACAACAAAATTTATACCTCAAGATTTTTAACACAGCAACCTGAAATGGGGCAAGTTGATAATAAAATAAGTAAAAAAAATACCATAAAAATAACACCACACAAATCCCAAGATTTTTACCACAGTAATCGGCAGGACAGCTAGTTGATAATATATCAAGTAAATAAATAATTATAAACATATCAATATAACCTAATCCTAAGATTTGTTACCCAGTTAGTTGGGGGACAGCGAGTTCATAATTTGTTTGGTAAATAAATTATTACATGCTTATCGACATAACCTAAATCCTAAGCTGTTTAACTTGATAATTTGGGTGCCAGCTAGTTGATGATATAGTACGTAAAAAAATTATTATAAAAAGGATAACATACCCTAAATCCCAAAATTTTTAATTGAGGAACTTAGGGAGAGCAATTTGATAATATAGGAAGTAAAAATTTTTTTATAAAATTAAAAACATAATTAAAATTTCAAGCTTTTTAACCCAGTACCTGAGAAAGAGCAAGTAATTAATATATAATGTTTAAAAAATTATTATAAATAAACAAGGTAACCCCAAATTTAAGATTTTTAGCCAAGTGTTCTAGGAGACAGGAAGTCTGTAATATAAGTAAATGAATTATTATAAAATCAACAATACAACCTTAATCTCAAAATTTTTAACACATAAACCTGGGGCCAGCGAGTCGATACTAAAAAAAAGTAAATAAATTTTGATAAGAATGACAATATACACTCAATCTTAAGATATTTAACACGGAAACCCCGGGAAGAGCAAGTTCATAATATAACAGGTCAATAAATGACTATTGAATAACAATATAATCCAAATTCCAAGGTTTTTAACTCAGTAACTCATGGGACAGCGAGATATTAAAATATTAAGTAAATAAACTATAATTAAAATAACATTATACCTTAAATTCTAAGAGTTTTATTAAGTAACTCGGGGGACATTTAGTTCATAATAATAAAAGTACATATATAAATCTGAATGATCAACACTTTCCTAATTACAGGCTTTTTAACCCAGCAACTTTAGGACAGCGATTTGATAATATTATAGGTAAATAAATTATTATGAAAATAAAAACATAACCCCAATCCTAAGGTTTTAAACCCAGTAACTTACAGAACAGCGAGTAGATGATGTATGTAAATAAAATTATATTAAAATAAAACAATAACCTAAATTTCAAGATTTTGAACACAGCAACTTGAAAAACAGCGAGTTGATAATAAAACAAGTACAAAAATTACTAAAAAAATAACACCATGACCTAAATCCCAATATTTTTACCACAGCAATCCGAAGGACAGCGATATGATAATACAACACGTAAATAAATTAATATAAAAGGACGACATAACCTAAATCTCAAGCATTTAAACTCAGTAACTCGGGGGACAGTATGTTGATATAATAAGGAAATAAATCATCACAAGAATAACAAAATATCCTAAATTTCCAGCTTTACTAGCCAGTGAGCCGGGGACTGCATGTTAATAATATTTTTGATAAACTTATGTAATATAAAAAAAAGAAAATACTCGTAATCCTAAGATTATTAACACCGTGACGCGGGGGACAGCTATTATATAATATGATAATTAAATAAATTATTATTAATAGATCAACATAACTTAAATCGCAAGCTTTTTAACCCTCTAACTTGGGGGACAGTGTATAGATAATGTAATGTGTAAATTAATTATTAGTCAAATAATAACATAAACTTTATCCTGTACTTTTTAATCTAGACACACGAGGGGCAGAAAGTTGTTAGTATAATACGTAAATAAATTTACATAAAAACAACTACGTACCTTAAATCCCAAGCTTTTTAACCCAGTAATTTGAGGAACAGCTTATTTATAAAATAATAAGTAAAAGAATTATCATAAAAGGCCACATAACCTTAATCCTATGATTTTTAACACAGTAACTCGAAAGATAACGAGTTAATATAATTAGTAAATAAATTATTATAAGACTATAAACATAACCTGAATCCTAAGCTTCTTAACATGATCCCTTGTAAACCAACTACATTATTGTACAATACATAAGTCAGTCATTATAAAAAGGACAACATACCCTGAATCTCAAGATTTTTAACACAGCAACCCGGTGGCCAGCAAGTTCATAATAGAAACAGTAAATAAATTATGATCAAAATGACAAATTAACCTAAGTCCCAAGATTTTTAACACAGAATCGTGGGTCGTAGCAAGTTGATGATAAAATAGGTCAATTAATTATTATACAATAAAAATATAATTCCAATCCCAAGCTTTTAAACCCAGTATCCCGGGGGACTGCGAGATCATAATCTTATAAGTAAATTATTTATTATAAAAATACCGACATAAAATTAATACCAAGCTTTTTAATCTAGAAACTTGGGGACAGCAATTTAAGAATCTGTTGTTTGGACAAATTATTATAAAAGACTAACGTAACCTATAATCTAAGCCTTTTCAACTAGTAATCCGGGGACAGCAAGATAATAATAAAAGTAAACAAACTATTACTAATATAACAACATAAACTTGATCCTAAGCTTTTTAACCTAGCGACGTGGGAAAGAGCAAGTCAATTATGTAAGTAAATAAATTATTCAAACAATAACAACATATCCTAAATCCTAAGGTTTTTAACCAAGTATGGCGAGGAACAGTGAGTTGATATAATAGGTGAATGAATTCTTATAAATTAAACAGCATAACTTGAATCCAAAGCTTTTTCCCCCGAAACTCTGAGTCAGGAAGTTTATTATACGCTTAAATCAAATAATAGAAAACTAACAACTTCACCTTGATCCCAAAATTCTTAACACAGCCACCCGGAAAACAGCAAGTTGATAATAGAGTAAATACGAAAATAATTATAATAATAACAAAATAACTAAAATCCCTAAAGTTTTACCACAGCGACCAAGGGGACAGCGAAATAATAGTATAGTAAGTCAATCAATAATTATAAAAATAACAATATGACCAATATCTCAAGATTTTTAACACAGAAACCCAGAAGTCAGCGAATTGATAGTATATAAGGTATAGGAATTATTTTACAAATGACAGCGTAACCTGAATCTCGAGCTTATTAATCCGGTCACTCGGAAGATGGTAAGTCGATAATATAATAAGTAGATGAATTATTTTAAAAATAACTACATAACCTAAATTCTAATCTTGATCATCCAGCGATCCGGAAGACTGCAAACTAATATTAGTAAAAGTAAATAGAAACAATTATAAAAGATCACCATAATCCAAAACCAAAGCCTTTTGACTCATTGAACCGGGAGATAGAGAGTTAATAATATAAGAGGGAAATAAACCATTATAAAAATAACACCATAAACTAAATCCCAAGCTTTTTTATCCAGTAATTTAGGGCACCAAGAGCTGATAATATGATACGTAAATGAATTATAATAAAACAACAACATAAACTAAATCCGAAGCTTTTTAATCCAGTTCCCCAAAAAACAGCAAGTCAATAATGTATTGTTCACACAAGTTATTATAATAGAAGAAAGTCACCCAAGAAACACAATATTTTTCATCAACTGACCAACGGGACCGCAAGTTATTATTATAGGTAAATAAATTAGTATAAAAATAACGACATAACCTAAATCTCAATATGGATGTTAAGTGATTTTATCGTTATCAGGGTAGTTTATTGAGTACAATTTACTTTATCGGCCTTCGCTATCCAATTTTCAAATATGATGTTAATACGATGTCTGATAATGCAGATACATCTCGTATCCTGCGAAAAATGACATCTAAAGAATTTTCAAATTTTTCGAAAACTCAAAAATCCGAAATTGTTCTTTTTAAAATAAATTCACAGATTTTAAGTGAATGTAAGAAAAAACAATGAAAAAATACCTCGGCCTGAAGTTGAACCAGGAACTCTCCATTATCTAGACAGAGTGGGCTAGCCAGTTACGCCACCGAGGCCTCTGTTATCTCTTCGTTGCTTTGTCATAGACATATATCTAAGCCTTAACGTCATGTATTTAATTAGGATGTTAAGAGATCTTATCGATAGCAGGGTAGTTTATTGCGTACAATTTACTTAATCGGCCTTTGCTATCCAATTTTCAAATATGATGTTAATACGATGTCTGGTAATGCAGATACATTTGGTATCCTGCATTGGATAGCGAAGGCCGATAAAGTAAATTGTACTAAATAAACTACCCTGTTATCGATAAAATCACTTAATATCCAAATTAAATACATGACGTTAAGGCTTAGATATACGTCTATGACAAAGCAACGAAGAGATACCGTAGACCTCGGTGGCGTAACTGGCTAACGCACTCTGTCTAGATAATAGAGGGTTTCTGGTTCGACTCCAGGTCGAGGTATTTTTTGTTGTTTTTTCTAATATTCACTTAAAATCTGTGAATTTATTTTAAAAAGTACAATTTCGAATTTTCGAGTTTTCGAAAAATTTGAAAATTATATAGATGTCATTTTTCGCAGGATATGAAATGTATCTGCATTACCAGACATCGTATTAAAATCATATCTTAAAATTTGATAGCGAAGGCCCATAAAGTAAATTGTACTTACTAAATCACAATACTTTGAAAACAGGAGGCCGTGGAACAGAGACTTAATAAGATATTTACTGAATAAATTATTGTTTGGATAACAATATAATCTAAAAGATACTATAAAAAGTAAATAAATTATTATAAAAAGAACAACATATCCTAAATTTAAAGCTTTTAAATCCAGTAACCCGAAAGACAGCAAGATGATGATAT
Source organism: Copidosoma aretas (assembly GCA_030522625.1). Taxonomy (NCBI): domain Eukaryota; kingdom Metazoa; phylum Arthropoda; class Insecta; order Hymenoptera; family Encyrtidae; genus Copidosoma; species Copidosoma aretas. The sequence continues at coordinate 20,579 of JAPYYV010000557.1, forward strand.
AATATGTAAATAAATTATAGTCAAAATAACATTATAATTCAAATCCACAGAATTTGAACACTGCATCCCGGGGGAAAGCGAGTTGATAATATATCAGGTAAATGAATTAATGTAATAATAGCTACATAACCTAAATCACGAGATTTTTATTCCAGTTACTCGAGGGACTGCAAGTTAATGATATAAAGAAAAAATAAATCATCATTGGACTGCGAGTGTATAATCTAATCAGTAAGTAAATTATTATAAAAATAACAATGTGACCCATATTCCAAGATTTTGAACACAGCAACCTGGAGGACAGCGAGTTGATTATGTGATGGGTTAACAAATTATTATAAAACTCACAATATAAGTTAAATACTAAAATTACATACACAGCATCCCGGGGACAGCGAGTTGATAATATGATAGGCGAATAAATTATCGTTACAAAAACAACATAAACTTGATTTCGAGCTTTTTTACTCAGTAATCTGTAGGACAGCGTGTTGATAATATAATTAGTAATTATATTATTATAAATGGTTACTATAATGCAAGACCCAAAATCTTTGACCCAGCGACCCAGGAGAGAGCGAGTCGATCTTATAATTGGTAAATAAGTTATTTAGAATTAACACCAAAAATAAAACACTACTGATTGTTTTCTTGAGCAAAACCTTCTTTATTAATTTAGTAGTTAATATTTCATCTCATCATGGAGACCTTTTTAAGACTCTCCTTTTTTTTCGCAAAAACCTCACGCACTATGAACCAACGGCCATACAGTACAACTGGTACATAAGTTATTTAAAAACTAACAACATAATCTGAATCCCGAGCTTTTTGATCCAGTCACAAGGGGGACAGTATGTCGATAAAGTATTAGGTAAATAAATTATTATAAAAATAACGACATAACCTAAATTTCAAGCTTTTTAACCCAGCAACCTGGGGGACTGCAAGTTAATATTATAATAGGTAAATAAATTTTTACAACAGTAACAACATAACCTGAATCCCGTGCTTTTCAACACAGCAACAAAGAGGCCAGCAAGTTAATATTATTATATGTAAATTAATTTTTGTTGAAATGATGATTTAATCAAAAAGATACTCTAATGAGTAGATACATTATTTTGAAAAGAACAATACTTTTTATACCACAAGCTTTTGAACCTAGCAACCCGAAAAAAAACACAATAATAATATAAGAAAATAAATAATTGTAATGATAACAAAATATCCTTAATCCTAAAATTCTTAATACAGCAAGCCAGGGGGCATTAAGTTCACAATGTAAGTGTATAAATAATTATAAAAACAACAGCATAACTAAAATTCCAAAGAATATAACCCATCTACTCGGAGAAAAGCCAGTTGATCATATAATAAGTAATAAAATTGTTATAAAAATCACAATACAATTTAAATCCCAAAATTATTAATACAGCAACCCGGGGGCCAGCGTGTTGATCATAAAATAAGTCAATAAATAATTCTAAAAATAACAAGATAACCCAAATCCAACGATTTTTAACACAATAACTCGGAAGTCAGCGAGTTAATAGTATAAAAAGTATATAAAATTTTTTAACAATTACAACATAACCTAGATCCCGAGCTTCTTGATTCGGTCAATCGCGGGACAGTAAATCGATAAAATAATTAGTTAGTAAATAATTATAAAAATGCAACATAATATTGAATTTAAGCTTTTTCACTCAGCAACTTAGGGGACAGTAAGTTAAAACTATAATAATTAATCAAATGATTATAAAAGATCATCATAATATAAAACCCGAGCTTTTTAACCTAGCAACCTGGGGGTCTTAAGTCGATATTATACTATGAAAATTAATTATTGTTTGAATAATAATTTAATTAAAAATTTATAATAAGTAGAAAAATTATTTTGGAAAGAACAATACATTTTAAACCACAAGCTTTTAAACCTAGTAACCCGGAAGAAAAAAAGTTGAAAATATAGGAAAATAAATAATTCTAAAGATAACAACATAACCTAAATCTCAAAATTCTTAATACAGCAACCTAAGGGAGAGCCAGTTAATAATATAATATAAAGGAAAAGTATTATTAAAAAAACAACGTAAACTAAATCCCGAGCTTTTCCACCCTGTAATCCAGAGGACACCAAGTTGATAATATGATAAGTAAAAAAATTATAAAAAAAAAACAAAAATATGACCCAGATCCTAAGATTTTTTTTACCGAAACCTGAGTGACAGATAGGTGATAATGTATGAGGTAGATGAATTATTATAAAAAAAACAATAGTACCTTAATCACGAGCTTTTTAGTCCGAATATATAGGGGACTGTATGTTAATACTATAATATTTGCAACAAATTATCATAAAAATAACATAATAACCTAAATCCTAAGCTTTTTGAATTTATACCTCGGAGGACGGCTAGTTTATGTTTTAATAAAAAATTAAATTATTATAAAGAAGAAAACATACCCTTAATCATAAATTTTTTAACCCAGATACCCGGAAGAGCGAGTCGATAATAAATTATGTCAATGAATTATTTTAAAAATAACAACATATCCTTATGCCTAAGCTTTTTAATTCGGATACTTAGGGGACTGTAAGTTAATATTATGATAAAAAAGTTAATTGTTATAAATTAATATAATTTAAATACCAAAATTTCGTGCACAGCACCCCGGGGGACAGCAAGTTAAAAATATAAAAGACATAAATTATCATGAAAATAACAACATAAACATAATGACGAGCTTTTTCACTTATTAATCCGTAGAAAAACGTGTTGATAATATGATCAGTAAACAAATTATGATAGAAGATCACCATAATCCAAAACCCGTGATTTCTAACCCAGCGACCTGAGAGACAGCGAGTTAATAAAGTAAGTACAAGATAATTATAAAAACAATATCATGACCCAAATTCCTAGAATTCTAACTAAGTAACCCTGGGGATATCCAGATGATAATATGATATGTAAGTAAATTATTATAGAAATAAAAATATAATTCAAATTATAAGATTTTGAACACAGCATCCCGGTGACTGCAAGTTGATAATATGATAGGCTTATGAATTGTTATAAAAATAACAACAGATAATAAGTCCCGAGCTCCTCCACCCAGTAATCCGTGAGACAGCGTGTTAACATTATAATCAGTAAATAAATAATTACAAAAATAACAACATAACGTAAATCCAAAGATTTTTAATACAAGAACCTGAAGGATAGAAAGTATATAATATATTGTTTGAAGAAATCATTAAATAAATAACAATATAATCAAAAAGATACTATAATTAGTCAATGAATTATTATAAATAGAACAACATATCCTACATTTTCAGGAGCCTTTACCCAGTAATCCGGGGGACAGCGAGTCGATAATGTAATATCTAAATGAATTATCATCAAAACAACAACATAAACTCGATCTTAAGCTCTTCCACCCAGTGACCCGGGGGACAGCGAGTTGATAATAAAATAAGTCAATGAACCATTATAAATATAACAATACAACCCCAATTCTATGGTTTTAAGAAACTCTAAAGTCAGCTATTTGATAGTTTAGAAAGAAAAAAATTATTATACAAATAAGACATAACGAAAATTTCAAGCTTTTCAATTTAGCGACCCAGTGGACAGCGAGTTAATAATATAGGTACATAAATAATTATAAAAACAACAACATAACTCAAATTCCATGGATTATAATCTATTCACTCGGAGGACAGCTAGTTGATTATATATTGAGTAAAAAAATCGTTATAAAAAACACAATATAATTCGAATGCAAAAATTTTCAACACAGCAACCCGGGGGCCAGCGTGTTGATAATAAAATGAGTCGATAAATGATTCTGAAAACAGCAAGATAACCCGAATCCTAATATTTTGAATACAAAAACTCGGGAGTCAGCGAGTTGATGGTATAAATAGTGAATGAAAAATTTTAACAATAACAACATAACCTGAGTTCCAAGCTTTTTGATTCAGTCACTTGGGGGACAGTAAGTCGATAATATAATTAGGAAATAAATTATTATAAAAAAACAGCGTAACCTTAAATTCAAGCTTTTTCACCTAGCATCTTAGGGAACAGCAAGTTGATACTATAATAAGTAAATAGAGTAATATAAAAGATTATTGTAATCTAAAACCAAGCTTTTTGACCCAACGACCCGAAATTCAGCGAGTTAATATAAAAAGAGGTAATTAAATTAATATAAAAATAACAACATAATCTGAATCCCTAGCACTTCCACCCAGTAATCTGGACAACTGCAAATATATGATGATATCAGTAAATCAATAATTATAAGAATAACAATATGACCTAGATCCCAAGATTTTTATTACAGAAACCTGGAGGATAGAGGGTTGATAATATAATAGGTAAATATATTATTATAAAAATAGCCACAAATCCTAAATCCTGAGCTTTCTTACCTAGTAATTCGTAGGACAGCGTGTTAATAATATAATAAGTAGATAAATTATTATAAAAAAAAAAAATGACCCAGATCCTTACCACAGAAACCTGTGGGATAGCGAGTTGATCATATAATGAGTAAATTATTGATTATAACAATAACAACATAACCTGAATACGGAGCTATTTAATCTAATTACTTGAGGGCCTATAAGTTATTATAATAATGAGTAAATCAATTATTATAAATTAACAACATAAACTAAATTCCGAGGATTCTAACCTCGTAACCTGGGTCATAGCCATTAAATATTATACTAAGTAAATAAATTATTATAAAAATAACATAATAATTTGAATCACGAGTTTTTAAACACAGCACATCGGGGGACAGCAAGTTGATAATGTAATAGGTCAATAAATTATCATTTAAATGACCATATAATTCGAATTCCAAGATTTTGACCACAGCACCCCAGAGGCCAGCGAGTTGATAATAAAAAAAGTAAATAAATTGTAATAAAAATAAACGCAAAACTTAAAATCTAAGATTTTGAACACAGGAACCGGGGGGACAGAAAAATAGTAATATATTGTTTGAATGAATTTATGCTTAAATAGCAATGTGAACAAAGAAATACTATAATTAGACAATAATTTATAATGATAAGAGCAACATATCCTGAATCGCAGGTTTTTAATCCAGTAACCCGGGGGACAGTGAGTTTATAACGTAATAAGTAAATAAATTATTACGAATCCAACAACATAATCTAAATACCAAGATTTTTCACCTGGTAATGCCCGGGACAGCGAGTTTATACTATAATAAGTAAATAATTTATTATAAAAGATCACTGTAAGTCAAAACCCGAGCTCTTCGACCTAGTGAGCGGGGATACAGCGAGTTATTAATGTAATAGGTTAATAAGTTATTATGAAAATAAGAACTTAACCTAAATCCCGAGCTTTTTTTCCGGTTACTTGGGGAAATGTAAGTGTTTAATCCATTGAGTAATTTAATTATTACCGAAATAAGAACATAACCTAAATCCTAAGCTTTTCAACTTGATACCTAGGAAGACAGCTAGTTCATGATTTATTAAGTTAGTAAATTATCATAGAAAAAAATATCCTAAATCCCTAGCTTCTTAACATAGCAACCCAGAGAAAACAAGTGAATGACATAATAAGTAAAGAGATTTTAATAATAATAACAAAAGCTTAATCCTTAGCTTTTTATCCCAGTACCCCGAGAAACAGTAAGTAAATAATATACTGTTTAAATTAATTTTTTTTAAAAGAACAAATCACCCAAAACCCAAGATTTTAAAACGAGTGACATAGGAGACAGCAAGATTATTATATAGGTAAATAATTGAATATAAAAATAACAACATAACCTAAATCCCGCGAAATCTAACACACAATTGCAGAGGCCAGGGAGTTAATGATAAAATATGTAAATACATTATGATAAAATAACAACATAACCTGAATCCTAAGGTATATAACCCAGTTACCCAGGGTAATGTCGATTAATAATATAATGAGTAAATAAATCATTATAAAACTAACATTAGAACCTAAATTTCAAGATTTCTAACACAGCAACTCGGAGGACGGGTTGAAAATATTATAGGTGAATAAAGTATTATAAAAATACCAACATAACTAGAAACTAAGCTTCTTAACCCGGTTTCTTTGGGGACAGTACGTTTATAAAAGACTAAGTTGATGAATAATTACTTAAAGACAATGGAACACAAATCCCAAGCTTTTTAACCCAGAAATTTGTGGAGCAGCAAGGGTATATTATAATAAATAAATAAATCATCATAAGAATACCAACATGTTATAAATCCTAAGCATTATAACCAAGCAACCCAGGAAAAGCGAGTTAATTATATATTATGTGAATAATTGATTATATAACTAACAATATAACTGAAATCTCAAAGTTTATAGCTAAGTAGTCCGAGGGACAGCCAGTTGATAATATATTAAGTGAATAAATTATTATAAAACTATTGATGTAACCAAAATCCCAAGCATTTTAACACAGTCACTTTGAAGACATTATGTTGATAAAATAATAAGTAAATAAATATTATAAAAATAACAACATATCCTAAATCCTAAGTTTTCATACCCGATACCTTAGGGGACAGCTGGTTCATAATATATTAAGTAACGAAATTATTGTAAAAAGAACAACATAACGTGAAACCTAAAATTTAAAACCCAGTAACCTAAGAAAAAGCCAGTTGATAATATGATGAGTAGATAAATTATTATAAAACTATTATTTAAACCTAAATCGCAATATTTATAACAAAGGAGCACGGGAGACAGCAGGTTGATAATATATCAGGTAAATGGATTATTATAAAATTAAGAACATAACTTAACTAACGAGCTAATTAATAAAGTCACTTGTCAGATAGTTAGTAAATGAATGATTAGAAAAAGAACAGCATAACTTGAATCCTGAACTTTTTAACTTGGTAGCTTGATAAATAGCAAGTTGATAATCTAAAAAGTAAATAACTTATTAAAAGAAGCTAAATTACCTAAATACCAAGCATTTTATACTAGTTACCTAGGTAGCAGCAAGTTTATGATATATTAAGTAAAAAAATAACCATAAAAGAATAACATATCCTAAATCCAGAGCTCGTCAACCCAGTCACCCGGAGGATAGCAAATTGATATTATAATATTCAAACAGGCCATTAGTAAGATAACAAAATAAACTAAATCCTGAGCTTTTGAACCCAGCGACCCGTAAGACAGCAAAATAATAAAATAAGTAAATGAATTAATTTAATTATGACTACATAACCTTAATCTCATGGTTTATAACCCAGTAACCCAGCCAAAAGCCAGTTATTAATATGTATAAGTAATAAAAATACTTTGAAAGTATCAATACAACCTAAATCCTAAGAGTTTTAGCACAGCAACACGGAAAACTGGGGTTGATGATATAAGTCAATACATTATTGTAGAAATAAAAACATGACCAAAATCTTAAGGTTTTCAACGTAGTAATTTTAGGAACAGCAAGTTGATGATGCAACGAGTAATTAACTTAATACAAAAAGTTAACATACTCTAAATGCCATGCTATTTAAGACAATAATCTGGAGAACAGCAAGTTCATAATATATAAAGAAAATACAATAATATAAAACTTACGATACAACCCAAATCCTAAGCTGTTTTACTGATACCTTGGGGGACAGTTAGTTGATGATATAACAAGTAAATCAATTATTATAAAAATAACAACATATACAAGATCCCAAGGTTTTGAACCCAGTATACCAGGGGACAGCGAGTTATTAATATAAGAAAATACACTATTGCAAAAATAACACCACATCCTAAATTCCAAAGATTATAACTTAGTAACCCGGGGGACAGCCAGCTGATAATATATTAAATAAATAATTTTTTAGTAAATTATCAATGTAATCTAATTCTTACGATTTTTAGCAAAGCAATCCCTGGGACAGCAAGTTGATAGTGTAATATGTAAATTAACTATCATAAAAATAACAAGATAACCTTAATCCTAAGCTTTTAAGCCGCTATCATAAGAAACAGCAAGATGATAATTTAATAAGTAAATAACTGATTATGTAAAGTTCACATATCCTACACACCAAACTTTTAATCATAGTAACCCGAGGGACAGCAGGTTAATAATATTACATGTAAATAAATTATTATAAAAATGACATCCTAACCTCAATTCTGATCAATGTAATCCGGTCACTAAGGGGACAGCAAGTTGAAAATATAATAAATAACTAAATTATTAGAAAAAAAAAAAACAATGTAGCCAAAATCCTAAACTTTTTATTCCAGTATCTCAAGGGACAGCGATTTAATAATATGACAGATAAATAAATTATTATAATAATAACAACATAATTAAAATCCTACGGTTTTTGACCTGGTCCCTCGGGTGACAGCTCGTTCATAAACTATTATGTGAATAAATTAATATAAAAATAACACCACAAACAAAAAACCAAGCTTTTTACCTAGCAACTCTAGAAATAGCTAATTGATAATAAAAAAGGTAAATAAATAGGGAGATAGCAAATTGATATTATAATACGTAAAAAGGTTATTATCAGAAATACACTATCAGAACAACGTCACACAAATCCCAAGCTTTTTAACCCAGTAACTTGGGACACAGTAAGTTAATAATATGACTTAACTAAATTATTATAAGAAAAACAACATGACATAAGCCCTAAGCTTTCTAACCCGATACCTTGGAGGACAGCTAGTTTGTATTATAATGATTAAAAAATTTACGTAAAAAGAAGAACATCTTCTAAATTCTAAACTTAATACCAAGCAATCAAGGGGGAGAGAGTTGATAATATTATAATTAAATAAATTTTTATCATCAAAATAACAACATAAACTAAATCCCAAGCTTTTTAACCTATCAACTCGGAGAATAACTAGTTTGTAATATAAAAAGTTAAAAAACTATTATAATTATCACAACCTTACCTTAATCCAAAGCTTTTCAGCCTGGCAACTTAAAAAACAGCAGGTTAATGATTTAATAACTAAACAGATTTTATGAAAAAGCGACATAACCTAAATACCAAGCCTCTTAACCGTGCAGCTAAGGGAGACCAAGTTGATAATAGTATAAGTAAATAAGTTTTTATTAAAAAAAAAACATAACATACATACCAAGCTATTTGTCCCAGTAACCCGGAAAACAGCAAGTAAATAGTATTTACTAGTATACAAATCAGTATACCCATCGACCGGGGGGCAGCTAGTTCATAATATATTAAGTAAATAAATTGTTATATTAATAACAACGTAACCTGAATCCTAATTTTTTTTACCTGTTAGTCTGAGGGACAGCTCGTTTATAAAATATTATGTGAATAAATTAAGATAGAGAGAACAACATACTCTAAATCCGAAGCTTTTTATCCAAGCAGCCTGGGGAGAGCGAGGTGATAATATTATAAGTAATAATTCTATTATAAAAATGACAAAATAACCTGAATCTCAAGCATCTGAGCCCGGTAATTCGTGGAACAGCAAGTTGATATTTTAATAAGTAAATAACATATCATAAAAAGTTAACATGTCATATATCCCAAGCTTTTTAACACGGTATACCGGAAGATAGCGAGTTGTTTGCATAATAAGTAAGTAAATTAATAGGAAAAGATCAACGTTACCTAAATTTGAAGCTTCTTAACCTATTAACCCGGAAGACAGCATGTTAACAATATAAAAAAAAAAAATATCATAAAAATAACAATAATACTCAATCCTAAGCTTTGTAACCTAGTACCCTGGAGGACAGCAAGTAAATAATGAATTGATTGAATAAATTATCATAAAAGAACAACGTATCCCAAGGTTCAAGCTTTAGAACCTGGTGACTTAGGGGATAGTGCATTATTGCTATAATAAGTAAACAATTTATTAGAAAAAAGTCAACGTACCCCAAATCCTACGATTTACAACTCAGTTACTTGGGGGAGAGCAAGTTGATAATATGATAAGTTCATAGATTATGATAATAATAACAACATGACTTAAACCCTAACCTTTTTTATCTTATACCTTAAGGGATAGATAGTTCATAATATCAATAAATAAATTATTATAAAAATAACAACATAACCTAGATCCCACGGTTTTTAACTCAGTACACCGGAGAATAGCAGGCTTAGAATATAAGTAAATACATTATTATAAAAATAACAACATAACCAAAATCTCAAGCCTTTCAATCCAATAACTCGGATGAAAGCATGTTATCAATATAAAAAGAAAATAAATTATTCAAAAGGTAACCACATATACTTGATCACAATATTTTTAACGTAGTACCCTGGGATACAGCAAGTAAAAAATATATTGTTTAAATCAATCAAAATGAAAGAACAATGTACACTGAAACCAAAGCTTTAGAACCCAGTGATTCAAGGGTCAGCCAGTCTATAATATGATACGTATATAAATTATAAAAAAAATAATAACATAACCTAAATCTCGAGGGTTTCAACCCATTATGCCGGGGAACACCAAGATGATAATAAAGGTATATAAATTTTTATAAAAATAACAACATAACCAAAACCTCGAGCTTTAATACCCGGCAATTTCTGAAATAGCAAGTAAATCACCTAATATAAAAAGTTGGAACAAACTAAAACGTGAGCTTTTTAACCCAAAACTCGGGGGACGGCGGGTTAATATTATAAATAAATAACTAAATCTAACAATGACAGGATAACTTTAATCTTATGGATTATAACCCAGTAACCTGGGGGCCAGCCAGTTAATAATATATTAAGTATATTATTTACTATAAAACTACGAATACAACAAAAATCCTAAGATTTTTAACTCAGTAACCTGGGGCAAAGCGGGATAATAATCAAATATATTAATAAATTACAAGAAAAATAACCACATAACCTAAATCTCGAGATTTTTATTCCAGCTACTTGGGAGACAGCGAGTTGATAATATAATTAGTAAACAAATTATGAGAAAGAGAATAACGTTACTTAAATCCCAAGCTTTTTAATATAGTAACCAGGGGGACAGCCAGTTAATAATACATTAAGTAAATTATTTAATATATAACTCATCATATAGCCTAGAACCTAAGATTTTTAACACAGCAATCCAGGGTAGAGCGAAATTATAATATAATATGTAAGTCAATTATCATAAAAATATTAAAGTAACCTATATCCCAAGCATATATTGCTGTTAAAGAGTTTTACGATGCGTTTTACGATGCAGAGGATCGTATCCTCAGTATCGGCGGCTGGTCAGGGTGAGAAAGCGGGCCCGTAGGCATCATCATCATACGACCGCAACTCAACATTGGTTGGTGACTTGGCCAATGTGGGGTTCAAATCTACAAGAAAATCGGACAAGATCGACCTGCCAGTTCACAAATGTGAATGTGATTGAAATATTTTTTGATATGTGTGCTTGAAATTTGTATTGAGCTTTTTGCGAAAAGTCATCGATTATGATATTTGCAAGACTTATTAAGAAATTTTCAGTTTTAAAATAGATAAAGTTGACATTTAAAACTGTGCTCCCAAAATAATATGTAATTGTTGTCGAAAAATGTTAAATACTTGGAAGCAGGACAAAAGGAGGCATAACATCAAGTACTCAATTCCCACAATATGGAAACGTCCCCAATGTGTAAATGATTGTTTTTTCTGCTGCAATAAGACACAGGGTTACAACACTAAAAATAAAGGCAAAACTGTGTATATGATGGTAATTTCTGTAGTAGCGCCAGTTACAGTATTTAAGGACAATAGTGATATAAAAGATACTACTAAAAATTTACCCAAGGAAATCGATAAAATCATTGATATCGACGAAGTATTGGAAGTTGAATCTGCAGCTAAGATGGATCACGAAGAAGATGGTGACGAGTACTTTTCTTCAAGTACTAAAAAAAAAAGGTCCCCACGTTAATATCCTAGTCAGAGTTAAATGATGTTGTGCGTGGTATAGGATTACCAAAAGATGCTTCTGAATATCAAGCGTCTTTTCTAAAAGAAAAAAATGTTTTTGAACCCAACACCAGAGTCGCATTTTATAGAAACAGAGATAATAAATTCCACGAGTACTTCGATAAAGATGAAAATTCATGACAAGTATTTTGTATAGATGTGGAAGGACTCATAAACAAATTGAAACCGAGTAGCTATGATGCCAATGATTGGAGACTTTTTACAGATTTATCTAAGCGTAGCATAAAAGCAGTTCTGCTTTAAAAGACGAACGTATATGCTCCAGTTCTAATAGCTCATTTTACCATAATGCAGGGAGAATACGAAAACATTGTCGTGCTCTTAAAAAAGATTTATTACGAAACTAATGAATGGATAATTTGCGGAGACTTAAAGATCATAACAATGTAACTTGATCAGCAGTCAAGATTTACGAAGTACCCATGTTATCTATGTTTGTGGGACAGTCGCGACCGAGTACAGCATTGTGTGAAAAAGAATTGCCAGCTAGAACGTCACTTACTCCTGGCTCACGTAATATCATCCGTGAATCGCTCGTAGATCCGAGCAAAAATCTCGTCCCTCCCCTACACATCAAACTTGGACTAATGAAGCAATTTGTCAAAAGTCTTGATAAATATAACGCCTGTTTCCAATACCTTGTTGGAAAATTTCCTAAATTATCTGAGGTAAAAATAGATTAAGGCATATTTGACAGTCCTAAAATAAGAACAATGTTTGGAGACAAAGCCTTCATTGGAACGATGAACAAGATGGAAAAAGAAGCATGACAAAGCTTCAAGGCTAACGCTCAAAATTCCTTGGGAAATACAAAAAGCCCTCACTATAAAAAAATCGTTGCAAAAGTGATGTCTGACTACAAAATGCGAGGGTGTCTAATGAATTCGGAATTATATTTTCTTGACTCCCATCTTGGACAATTTCCAGAAAACCTTGGGGACTTCAGCGAAGAACAGGGTTAAATGTTTCACCAATATATAATGGTCATGGAAAATCGGTATCAAGGCCGATGGGACATCAGCATGGTGGCAGATAACTGCTGGACGCTACAGAGTGAAACACAAAACAGAAAGAAGAGCAAGTGTAATCCCTTGCATAGATCATTCGAGGAGAAAAAAACTCGATGAAGTTCCAAACGAGAGACTGACAAAATCTTAATTTATACTTATTTGTTCCGTGGTTTATTTACGTATTTACATATATGGGACGTTCTTTTACAAACCAAACACCTTTCTGACCGACACATTTTTGATTTTGCTAAAAAATTTTTACGGGTTCTATATTTAAAAAAAGAGACAGTATTTTTTTATTTTTTTATTCTTCACAATATTTTGGACGCTAGAAAGGATTTAAATTCCGCGATTTCGGTGATTTTGGGCTGTAGGAAGGATTTTCAAATATTCATAACTCCGGTACTATTTAAGCTACATACTGTATTTTGTTCATTTTAAAGGTAAAATAATAAGCTTTGAGAAAAAAATACTTTCAAGAAAAATTATTAACAATTTAAGATTGTTATTAACAATTAAAATGTTTCCATTGATTTTTAACTATTGCCCCCACCTCGTAGCGAGTTTTTAGTAATACCATCGTATTCTACGTCAAATTTCCTATCAAAATCTACTTTTTTATCGATGGAGAATTAATTATTACTA
>JAPYYV010000558.1:0-30895 GCA_030522625.1 Copidosoma aretas
TGGGGGGGGGGGGGGTGTTTTAGTGGGTATTCGGTAGTCTAATAAAAAAAAATCCACCATTGCACAAGTCCCACATTACCGCTGTCCCTGCGGTGTGCGTAAATGCATGTCCCCTCCCACCACAAAAAAAAAAAAAAAAAAAAAACTACTACCACTTCTACTGATACTATTAATACTACCACTTCTACTACTACTACCACTACTAATACTACATCTTCGACTACTTCTACTACTACTGATACTACTACTTTTTATACTAAAAATACTACTCATTTTACTGCGAATACAACAACTACTACTTTATTTACTACAACTACGAGTACCACTATTATTACCTTTGCAATACAACTATACCCACTCTTACTGCTATCACATCTCCTATTACTGCGTTTTTTACTACCGATACTAGAACGTTAACTAATTTTACTGGTGCTACAAGTAATACTGTGAATGCATCTACTACTGGTACTTCTACTTCTGTTTATACTACTAATACTTCTTACATAGCATTGTCCGTTTCATGACGTCTTAGAATCGATAATTAGATAATAACGTCTCGTTGTGGGTGTTGGGGGCGTTTGTGAATCGTTGTTGGTAGCTTAAAATGTCTGTGGAAAAAGATATACTAAAATAGTATTCCCACGTTTATGGCATGTTTTATCATTTTTTCTGATAGCGGGGGTGTAACACTGTTACTAATCAGAATCGTCTTTCAAATACTTTTGAAACATACCAAAATTTTGTGCACATATTGACAAAATTATTTGGTAAATTTTGTTAATACTTAAATTCACAAAAAATACTACAATAATAGTACAATCTAAAAATGAAGAAGGAAAATCACTGGAGCTGGGGAAAACTTTACGGCTACTTCGCTAGTATCAGAGGCGTAAATATGAAACCAGATTGGATAATATACATCAGGTTCAGTTTACTTCCATAAAATGTACATGTATTCTATACTTTTTCCTTGTTATGCTCAACTTAGTAGTGTTTAAATATAATTGAAATAGTCCCGATGCGTTTTTAAAATAATTTTATAAATAAATATCATTTAATATATAGAACGCGGATTCTATACTCGATTTTTCGAACAGAATTATTTGTAAGCGTGTGTATGTGCAATCACATTGCACCCACACATGCATACGCATTGACTTCATACCAAGCAAGTTCAAGCCTCTGTTAAAATTCATACTTGGTGCCTCCGTTAACAAAGAGCGCGAAGTGTAGGAAAGGAAAAATTGGAAAGATAGGAGAAAAAGGATGGGATTCGTTTTGTCCTCGATCGCCAGCTGGGACTCGTCAGTGTAGCGCGCTAGCGATCTAGCCACATACGAACACGTCTAACACTTGCACTGATACTTGTATATAACCGCGAGGGCGAGATTGATATAGCGTGTAACAATTGGCATTTTTATTTCAATCGTATGCCAGAATTCATTCAAACTTAATTAAATCTTATCGGGTCTAATTACTCGACGGCCTGGAATCTTTTTACTTCCTGGTTCGAGTATTGCCGCCTCCTTGTACAGTATCTCGTCATGGCGCTTAGGGCGCTCTAGCCACTCTGCGAAGAGTCCGCTGTTGGTCTACAGGGCCTGCTTGACATGCTGGAGAAGCCCCGCGACCAACTATGAGCGCTTAAACAGCCCGTGGAGCACTAGGATGTGTGGCTGGTCTCCTTTACTTCAACCGCCATGGGCCCACTCACAGGGCATGGCAAGATGAGCTCGAGAAATTGTAGGCGATTCCCTCGGCACCTGATGAAGCAGCCACATTTTCCGCATTATCCAGCTGTCTTACGAGGCGCAGACGCTTACTGACCTTAATGAAGGCCTTACGCACTCTGCGCTCAGCGAGCGATTACTCAGCTTCGCACCCGACGGCAATCCGCCCCCCCCCCCCATGCCTACGTCTAGCAATCGTTATTACCGGACCCTGGCCACCTACGCAGCCAAAGTCGACTGCCCTGTCTTCCACGTGACTCACTACGTAGGCGACTGCAGCCGGTTCCTAGCGCTGTATGTACTGGCTCGACGAGTTCTTATCACTCAGGCCATGCTCTGCTTTAATTGTTAGAGACCGGGCTACCTGGCAGACTTGTGCCTATCCCAGGGCGTATGTCACTATTGCAGTGCGACACACCACAGCCTCATCTACGACGACGGCCGCAAACGTCGAGTTGTGTCAGATGCGGCGCTTACTTAACCTATGAGGCCACTCTTTGATTTGTATTGCAAGGACCAACCTGCAGCCACAGAAGGGGCGATCGATTACAGTACGGGTGCTAGTTGATGCCTGCTCGGAGATCACCATCACCTCTGACAGGCTCGCTCGAAATCTTGGCGCCGACTTGAAGCCATCCACCACAGCCATCTCAGGCATCGTGGGTGTGGCCATCTCGCATTTTCTACAGACAGCTTCGCTGCAGCGACGAGCCCAGGGGTCCCCTAAGTCGTAGCCACTGATCATGCACTGCCTGCCTCGGATGGGACCCCACACTCTCGTGGCCCCAGTCGCTTTGGACGTACTCAAACATTGGCCTGACTTACCAGACCTCTCAGATCCAACTTTCGGCATCCCAAGTAGCGTCAACATCTTGCTTGGCGCCGATATATATCCCAATCTATTACGGCCAGGACTGTTGCCCCGCGGGAGCCTAGTTGGACAGCTGACCGTGGCTGGCTGGACTCTTGCCGGCCTCGCGCCCAGCCAGGCCATTTAGATATCAGCTGCCACCTGCCTCGCGACACGGGACGAGTCCACAGCACCCCCGTGGCACGGTTAGCTCATTGAATTGATGCAACGCTACTGGAAGTTGGAGGATATGCTGCAAATCACCTGACAGTGGCCGCACGACACGGAGTGCGAAGTCACTTTTGCCGATCATCGTCGATCCGCCGACGGACGTTACAACGTTAGTTTCAAGCACAAGCGTGACGGGTTTTCCTCGATCAGTGAGAGCCTGACCGGCGCTAAGGCCCCGAGCACTGCACGGCCAACTTAAGTTAGACCCAGAGATGGCCGTCAAGTATGCTCGCTTTATAGATGAGTATCTCCAGTATTGGAACATGCAACTTCTTCTTGACGCCGAACTGCGCACATCTAAAGGCCCCATACACTATATCACGCAACATGGAATTTGGCAATCTGGGGACCAACGCAAAAGTCTGCGCGTTGTCTTAACGCGTCCCAACCAACATCCAGCGGCCACAACCTCAATGCTGTCTTGCACGCTGTACTAAAGCTCCAAGCCTACCTGCCAAGTGTCTTACTGCACTGGAGGAGACATCGGATGGCCTTCTGCGCAGAAGTCCAAATAATATTTCGCCAGACTTGGATTGATGAGCGCGATGTCAACCTGCAGAGAATTCTGTGGAGTGCCGACGAGTCCAGCCTGCCACAGCACTTTTAGCTGCTGACGGCAACTTATGGTAAGGCTAGTGCTCCCAATCTCACCTTGTTGACGATTTTGCAGTTGTGCAAGGACGAAGGTGAAGCGTGGCCCAAAGTCGTGTCCGACGTCCATGGAGATTGATACGCCGATGACATTCTTTCTAGCGCTGACAACATGGAGACTGCCCGAAGTCGTCGTGATCAATTGATCGGCCTGCTACGGGCTAAAGGTTTCCCGATATGAAAATTGGTTGCCAATGAGCCAGAGTTGCTGTAGGATCTCCCCCCGGACATTTGACTCAGGTCGACGTGGCGGCAGCTTAGCGTAGACGGCCTCGTTAGCGAGCTTGATGTGAGTTGGAACCTGGTAAGTTATATCTTCCATCTCACGCCACCCGCTCGTGAGTCGCAGCAGACGAAGCGCACTATGCTAGAAGCTCTTGCCTGCCTCTTTGATCCTTGTACTGGATCGCTCCCGACATCCTGTTCGCGAAAATGGTCATCCAAGATCTCTGGCTCGCCTGACCAGGTTAGGACGAGCTTGTGCAAGCCTTCATGGCCTAACGATGGCACACGATTTTTACCCAGCTGCAGAATGTATCCAGAATCACCACCCCTTGTTGGATTAGCTGGCACCCCCTTGCCGGACTTAAGCTTCATGTCTATGTGGACGCCAGCAGTCGCGCAATAGCAGCGGTCATGTACTCGCAAAAAGTAGACCCAGCGTGCAAAATCTGCGTGTGCCTCTTGATCGCCTGGATCAAGTTGACTCAAATCAAGGGATTGCAGCCCGACGCCGCGTGAGCTGCACGGATGACTATTCCTCGACTGGAGCTGCGGGCCGCGCTGCTCGCCACGAAACTACTGCACGTAGTTGCCGGGGAGTACGCAGTCCACACTAAGGACTGCTATGTCTGGAGTGATTCGCAGATCGTGCTTCATTCGCTCTGATCGTTGGATCCACCAACAACTCGCTGGTTAATAATTATGTGGCTTACATCTAAGAGCTGCTGCCTTTCTGCCTGTCGAGATATGTCCCAACGGACTCAAACCCTACGGACGTAGTGTCACGGGGAACATACCTGTCGACGCTTGAACATATGCGCATCTAGTGGGAGGGTCCACCATGGCTCGTGGATCCTCCAGATTTATGGCCAGCTGAGGTCTCCAAGCTTTCAAGTCCTGCCAGCTCGGGCCCACAGAACACCCCGCGCATCTGCTGCACCATTCAGCGCGACGTCCCGCGTATACTGGAGAAGTTTCCGGATCTTGGTATCCTCCTGCGCTTCAAAGCTCGTTTACGTCGATGGATCCGCCGTCGGCAGTATCTTGATGACGCTCTTATCCTGTCACTTCCGGTTACTACCAACATGCGTGATGCGTATCTCACGTGTGTCTGCCTCAATCAGCAGCGCTTCTTCTCTCCTGAACTCGAGATTTTGCGGGAAAGAAGCCACCTGCCCGCGAAATACCTGCTGGTGTATTTCGATCCGCTTATCTCCAATGACGTTCGTCGAGCTGGTGGTCGACTGCAGCTCTCCACCTTGAGCTTTGATGAACATCACCCGCCGATTCTCGACAGCCGATGTTGCCTCCCTCGGTTGGTCATTCGCTGGGCCCACGACAGAGCACTGGATGATGGATTCCGTGTCACCCACGCTTACAGCGTTCGTAAGGCATGGATTGTTGGCGGGTGGCGATAACTAAAGAGCTTTTTGAAAGGGTGCGTTGTCTGCGCACGGCTGCAGGCTATGCCTGCAGCCCAACACATGGCTTCTCTACAAGCTACACGGATCACCCCCGCTCGTGCTTTCTCCCGCATCCGGATGGATGATGCGGGTCCATTCAACATCTTGTCAGCCAAGGTCCGAGGTATCCGCACTAGCAAAGGCTATGTTGCCGTGTTCAAGTGCATGCCCACCAAGGCTGTCCACCTCAAGATGGTGGGTGACTTGTCCACCGAGTCGTTTTTTGGGGCCTTCACAAGATTCTGGTCCAGACGTGGTCGACTGGCAGAGGTTTGAAGCGGCAACAGCACATGCTTTCACGCTGCTGATCGAGAACTAAAAAGTTTCTGATACGTTGTATCAACGTGCCATGCTTTGTGGGACTACTGGTACTGACTTTTGTACTGATACAACTAGAATTATTACTTCTACTACTTCTAATTTTCACATTACAATCACCTACACTACTGCTACTACTCCAACTTTTACTACTACATCCACTGGTACTAAAACAACTACTATTACTACTCTGACTTCCAATAATTCAAGTACTGTTGGTCTTACCACTACTACAAGATCTACTAGAACCGTGTCTAGCATGCATCTATAAAAGAACAATTGTTTGTCTCTAATGCAGAATTTCTGATCAAACTTAAATTATTTGTTGTTAATGGCATAATATCATACGCCGTACTCTGGTACTTGTACGCACTTGCACCGAGAAAGAAATATCGGGGGTTCAACACTAGTACAGCCACTAACGATTAGTGTTGATAACACCTGAAGCGTTATATACGTGATTTACTGCGATTTTTGTTAGATATGGCTTGCGTTTACAGCTTAAAATGGTTTCATGACTTAATCGCTCACGTTTCATGGCTCTGATGCTAGATAAGCAGTAAAGCTTTTGAAGCTAGAGCAATGATGTAAGTTTAGGATGTCGATTTTTTCGTTAATCCGCAGAAGAAAAATATTTAGGGGATATTCATATCGGAAGATTGAGGCGAGAGCTTAGGTCAATTACCCGTTTCACTTGGCTATATCTGCAAAAACCCAAGGATTCATATTAATAATTTTCATTATAGCTCTGGAGTTAAAGGCTTTGGTGCTTACCTACAGTAAAAGCCGAGAATGCGATGGGCCTATGGCTGCTGTAAATGTATGTTATCTGTAGTGATCAAAACATAAGTTCATGCATTCAGCGATACAAGCATTTATAGCGGCAAAAGTAAGCAGCTGTACCAGCGTTAAATCCTAAATTAGTATTTAACTGCATTTTTTGATGCTACGTGGCTCTTCAATTCTGCGCGGACGCAATCACGAATTTTATACTCATCATCCCTCTCTGTCTCTAGCTCTCTCTGCCTCTCTCTTTCTTTATCTTTCACTCTCAATATGAATCTTTTCTCTACTCACGATATCTTATACATTTTGCGGTACACGCAAACACATTTTCGTCGCAACAACTGTCCTTCCCTTACACTGTTGACCACTCCTATTTATACATTTCTTTTATAATTTATCGACGAGGGAATACAAAAAAGTACTTAAAATATGAATTTTAATCGCATATAGAATCCACTCGGCTATACTCGCAAGCTTGTTTTGACTTAGACACGATGACAACTTGTACTCTACGACGAAATTCCCGCAGCGCAAACAACATTTTTTCTTTATATCAGTCTGATTTTGATTAAAGAGTAATTATCATCTATGAGTATACAAAAATGACATTTAAACTCACACTTGTAGTCCATATACACGTTTACGTTACATATAATGTTAGGTATTATCCCTGTACTTCTGTAAGTAATTTGATTTTTCACTTATAAAGACATAGCCCTTCACATTTAGAACATTAAACATAAGTTAACACAGGTGCCAAGTATGTAATAAAAATTTATCAAAAATTTTTGGCTCTCGCGTCAGATTTCAGCGCTCACGATTTGAAAAAGGAAAAAATGACTTCGTCACAATGAATTTAATTTAATTTTCCTAATGTTTTTCAGTGTTTAAAGAATTAAAGAGTAAATTAATAATTTATCACCTATCGAGCTTTTCTTCTTGCTAATAATTATAGACAATTTGATTTATAATAGAATCTGGATGATTCGTGATAACTTGATGTTGAATATTGTTTAAAAACAGTATCGTAATTTTAAATAGCCGAGGCAAATCCAAAGTTGATCCAAC
Organism: Copidosoma aretas; assembly: GCA_030522625.1. Lineage (NCBI taxonomy): Eukaryota > Metazoa > Arthropoda > Insecta > Hymenoptera > Encyrtidae > Copidosoma > Copidosoma aretas. The sequence continues at coordinate 7,320 of JAPYYV010000558.1, forward strand.
CAAATATGTTTATATTAATATAGAATAAAAGACATAATATTGAATTAAAAATAGTCATTTTGACCATATCTATTGAATCTTTGGTCTTCGAGTAATTTGTATGAGTCTATTTTTGACACATAAAGTAATAATCTTGTAAAACTCCAACAGTTTCACTTTACTACCATCGCTGTCGTTAGATTTGAAAATTATCTTTCAGTAAACATTGATTTTATTAAAGACTTATTATACGCTGAGACAAGCTTCCTGGGGACGACCGATACTTACTCTCCTATAATATCCTTCTGTACGCTATATCATTCGTACTATTGCATAATATGTTAGATTATTACAGCAAGTATCAGTCACATCCATCGAAGATTATAATTGCAATAAGTCCAGCCAGTGGTCAAGAATAAAAGAAGTTCTGTCTTTCTCTTTTTTTTCTAATACCTTATTTTTCCTTCCCTTCTAGAGAAATACAGCAAGTGTAGATCTGGACTAGTAGCAATGGCTTATTTTAAATTTTTTAATAGTACATGATTCACAGTATTCCAGCCAGGCATGATGAAAAATCGTGTAGGCATAACGGAAACAAAGCATGCTGGTTCCTCTCATCCTGTGGCGATCGGAGGTAATGGAATACTTTCTTTCCTTGGACCACGGTATACTTCCATAACTAATTAGTCTCTACACTAACTAGTTTCTGTTTGTTCTTTGTCTTTCTAACTTTAATTTTTGAGAGGAAAGGGCTTTTTGGTCATTTATGTAATTCAAAAAATTGAATTTACGTTGATTAATTTCAAAAAAATTGTCAGTAAGACTTATACACCTTTATTCCATGCAAATCTTACGAAAACGTATAAATCATAGCAATGTTAATTGCTGCAAAGCCACAATTATTAGTAACTTGAAATCAAGAATGCTTTGAGGGTAGATATATTAAAGTCATTTATTATTTATTTTCAGATAAATCAGTTTCTTTTGAAAAGTCAGTATCATTTAGTGATGAGCCACCAGATGTAAATTTACTGAAACAGCACTCTCCTCAGCACTCAGGTAGAAGTTAATTATTTATATATATTTTTTGATCATAATCAATGCAAATAATTTTGTGTAATAACGTTAAATAATACTTGTCAGTGAAAATTACATTAAAGTAAAAAGAGATCAGTTGTTTTTCCGATGATACAAAATACATTATACTTTTTTGCGATGTTTCAAAACTAATCCACCGAATATATTATATATTATATATATATATATATATATATATATATATATGCATAAACCCGTTAGACCCTGTAGACTCTGCCAGCCTTTACTTCTAGAATAAATATGGATTTGTATTACATAGTCTTATCATAAACTAAGCTATTTATTATTTGTGAGGACAAGTATTTTTGTTTTTGTATTCCCTATTTATTATTTGCAGCTATCTAAGGAATAAAGCGGAGAAACTGTCAATTCATGTGGACACTAAGTGTTTCCTTATTTGCGGTAAATTTGTACACCGTATTTCTTGAATAGCTGTGCATTGAACGAGTAATTACATAAAAGCTTATGAAATTCTGAACAAATTAACACTTGAGATCTACAGAGGATAACCATCTATTTTAAATATAATTGATAAGAATAATGATCAATATAAGTAGTGAACCACGTCGCAGGATGACAAAATTTTAGAAATTATCGACTAGAATTTTTTTTCTTTATTGTTTCGGTCAAAAATTTTTCACAGATATACTGGAGAGGTAATGGACTAATACTGTGTGTATTTTTATGTGTTTTTAAAATGTTGTGGCTATGTATTGTTGATTAATGTAAGGATTTTTCACCTACTTAGAGGTTACAATTTTTTTTGGATAAATAGAGAAACCCAACGAGTTTTGACAAAAATTGCGAGGCTTTATATTACCTATCGAGTATTTGATAATTTTATAGTCATAATCTATCAACAATTTTGCGAATACTAGAGAGTTAAACAGTACAGCTCATTTCGTAGCCGTATGCCCCCTACTAGATACGGCACTATTCTCTGTGGTCACCTTATCTTATGAATCAATTAAGTAATTGTGTGACGCTCTTTGTTGAAAGTGTTTTAATATAAATACTATTTCGACGGACACCGTAAATAAGAATATTATTTAGTTTTCTGTGTTTAGAAGTATGTATTTTGTTGAACTGAAAGAACATTTTCTCATTTTTTAGAAAAAATTATCGTTTTAACTATTTTTTGGAGGTTAAAAGTAATCTTTTACTTGTAAAAAATTTTTTTTGGATGTGACATCATCTTACATGAATGTTCCAAATATAATCATTGTTCTATCTTGATCCGTTCTTAAGGGATTAGATATGAACAAAAATTCCCACTGTGCGGCATAGTGTAATTCTTTTTCACTTTATTATAATTATAAATATTTTTTTACATACTCGATACGTTTGAAATGATGTCCATCGTTGTAATACCACCAGACATTTAAAAAAAATATTTATTCTAGAATTTTTTATAACTGGAATCATATGAATACTGCTCTATAAGTTACTGTACTTTTATGATCACTAAGTTGTTGTGGGATAAGAATAGTTTAACATCTAATATTTCATCATCAAGACATTTCGAAACATTTATTTTACTTGTATTCCTGAAAGTCTTGGTGCTGCTTTATCGTGTTAACAATTTTTCTCTCTAGTTTCAACATCATTTTCACTGACGTAGAAAAACCGGCAAACTATCATTGATATTTATGAATAATGGGGCTTATTGTTACTTAGAAAAATGTTATCCAACAAATTTTTGCCTGTTTGACTACCTAATTTCTGACACACATTTATTTAGATACTTATATGATAGTTCAGCATTTAATATAGTACGTCCTTGTAGTAGTGCTCTTCTAGCACGATGCCTCGTAGCACTTTTTCCGCGTCATGCAGCAAAAAACTTTTTTAATTTCAGAGCAATTTAAAAGTCAATATCATGATTTCATATATCAATAAGATTATTCTTGTAACACAAAAAGGTGATTATTTCAAATTGGCCTTACTTTTACATAATTTAAATTGTGATTAAAAAATTGCTAAAACTTACTTATGAAATGTATTGGAGCCCCATCTGAAAAGTGAAATATACGTCTTATTTAAGAGAAATCAACTTTGATTTGCTTTAGTAGAAGTTCTTAATTCATGTGTACCAAGTATTTTTCACAATTCGTGCAATCTGATATTATACGAAAGTTTATTACTTTATTTTCACTAATTTGATCAATGTTATGTAATGTGGCAGTAAAAAGGGACGAAAAAAGATTATTATAATAAATTGTATGGTATAAGCTCAACATAAAAAGGTTAAGTTGTGTTGTAACGTCATTGCCAGTTTGTCTGTGGGCTCGTGCGTGTCAAAGGTGCTATATTAGGACACTAGTAGGGGTGCCCTTAGCTGCATAGGATTCCTGGATCTAAGAAGATCTGTCTCCCGATTCCTCAGAAATCTTCTATAGTTACGAAGAACTCTGATTGTATTCTTCATTAGTATTATTACTAATATAATCACCATCTTTATTATTATTATAATTTTTATTAATAATATCATTTTTATTGTCATTATTACCAACATCATTATAATATTTATTACCATCATTATATATTTATTAATATTATTGTTATCCATGTTAATATCATAGTAGCTGAAAATATCATGGTATGTACAAGCTGTACTGTTTTAACATATCAATTACTCTCTATTGGTCCATACCATGTAGTCCGTACTTGAAATAGCCAAGACATAGAAAGTCATAGCCCAAACTCACTGAAAAAATTTATTCGAAATTTCCTAAATACGTGGACAGAAGCTTACTCTTAACTATTGAACGAACATATTTCGTACACAAATATATGGCATGCTGTCCTTTGGAATCGAACTAAATCTCAGTAAACTTAGTAATTCACGAATAATATAAGTAAAAATTAGGACGGAACGCAAATTGTAGGTGCACGTAGCACGTTTGTCAAATTTTAGGGGAAACATTCTCTTCGTGTAACATCGTCTTTACAAATCCAGCGTAAGTATCTGTCGCACGCGTCTGTCACAAGTCTGACGCAACCCTGTAGAAGCAGACGATACGCAGTTCTTGCACACTTGCAAGACTCTGCTATCAAGCGATTTATATATGAAAAGACCTAAGTCCATTTTAATCCATAAAGATAAGCTACAGAAACAGAAATAAAGGGAATAAGAAGATGTACCCTAAGGGCTTATTTCTTTGCTTGCTGCTAATGTATAGCCCAGGTAGCTTGACCTTGCTTATGCTTGTGAATTTTGCCACTCTTGCTATTTTTATCAAAAAATTCATGCTCTGGTGAAAGCAAGGTTGAGCGAACTGGGCTGTTGGTTTAAAATGAGCAAGAAAATTGTATTAAAAACCATCCAGCGATTACTGTGTAAGTCGCTTGACGAATAGCCTAACATAACGAAAAAAAAAGTTCGTCGCAGATTATTGTAGTTTTAATGAAAATATCCAAATTGATGTTTCCATGAAGCCTATAAGTGATGAATAGTAAGAATTACAACAACTTATAGTTATGATTATAATATAATCAAACGTAGCTGTTCACGACAAAGAAATCTAATTTTTATCATAGCTCGAAATCGCTGTTCCGGCTGATTCTAAGTAGCTAACAACTTCTCCAGAACAGCATACTAAAGGCATTGACCTCTTTTTTAAGATTTTACTGTAAAATATACGTAGTAATAATAGATTGGCTTAACGGGTAGGCTTTAAGAGTGTGGTAGGTTGTTCAACTTAAACCTAATAAATTATGAGAATAAAAGGTCCAAAACTATCAAAAGTAGTTTGATGCACAGAGCGAAAGTTACAAACAATAATTTTTTTATATTTAAAGGAAATCTTATTAAATATCTAATAAATTTGCGTTTAAGAGGAAAAGCTCTAAGCACTTACATATCACTTAAAAGCTCGTTTTTCGCTTTCTGGACATCTTTCAATGGCTATGACGCACAATAACAAATTTTTAAAATATTTTAGACTTCACCAAAACTCATTTTCTTTAGTTTTTCCAAGCTTTTTAAAATGACGCCAATCTAATTAAAGAATATCCTAACATAGCAAAGACACGCATATTTAAATTGGGACCAAATATAGCAAAAGAGTCCTTAACGTTGAGAACTACAGAATAAAACATTCCATAGAAAAAAATCCGAAGAAATTTTCGAACTAGAACGACATCACAACGTAGAATATAAAGTTTGTTGAAGTTTGTTTGCTTTTTAATTTGATTGATGGTCCATTTTCTAAAATAGATAAAGCACACAAAATATAGGCCCATTTTCCAAATATAAATGGCTCTAGCTCAGCCTATAGGACACCTAGAGGGCTGGAAATTTGACTACTTTTCTAACTTTTAGTGTACATCAACATGATAATAAATGATAAAATTTAAGAACCAAGTGCGCATGGTTTTGTTGAACAGTATCAGAATGACCTATCTATATTGATCCAATTTCCGGTACAAACTTGATAATTCAAATTAAATTCTTTGTGTGTGTTTGTATGTGTGTGAGTGTACAATTAAATTAAACCCACATTTGCATATGCACTTAACTCTTTACCAAGATAAATAATGGTTTAGTACATTAATCTTCGGAACACATGGGAAATAACACATTTGCATTTTCGTCGATGAATAATTTGTAACAATGTCTTAGATTCTTAGTATCAAGCATTGTGTTAATGGCATTGCAATAAGTAAAACCCACTCTACCAAATCATTCAGAAAAACTTTTCATTAGTACAACCTTGACGAGTTTAGGGTGTTTGAGGATTGTGAGTTTTAATTAGATATTTTAGAAATAGGAATTTTTTTTTATCGAGGTGCTATGGCTTAGTTAAAATATACAATACAGGGCTCCCTATCCGTACTATTGGATCTGCGATTAACTCCCCTACTTATGCCTTCTTAAAGTTTTTATCTACTTTGCTTTATATTAATATTTTAATAGCAACTTTGTGTATAAAAAGAGTTTACATCTTGAAGAGAGGATTCATGCACTAATATTATCTCCAGGTGACACACTGATAAGTTGAGACGTAGCTAGTTATTCCACCAACACCAGTGAAAATATTATCCTAAAATCTATTAAGGGTAATGAGATACATCTTTACAAGAAAAATAATCTTAATTACACAGAATTTTGTAAGGGTGTCTCACTGATGTTGAATGCAACATTCTTTTAGTTTAATAAACGATTTTATAATCAGACCTTTGGTTCTCCAGTGGGGAATCCTGTTAATTCTGTTTTATTTGACTTGGCTATGAGACTTTTGGAAGAAAGCAGCCAAAGTAAACTGTGTTTTGAGGTATTAAAGCCGTTATCTAAATTACCATTCTCACCATCTTCTTCCTTAAAAATATGCAATAGTATATACATCAGTTCATTTTGGCATGAAAATATCAAACTCCAAATTTTGTCAAGAAAATCTCGAAATTAAAAAAAAAATAATGATTAGCTAATGATGATCTACGTAACTTTATTAAAAAATAGGACGAAATAAGTTTACTTAAAATAAACTAATCTATAAATGAAGTAACTTTAAATCATAAAATTGTCGACAACAGTAGTATAATTATTTTACCCTATTTAAAAAATCTGGCCTTCGTTATAAAAACATTTTCTACAAAAACAAGACAGCTGTAATTTTTAAATGTATTGATAAAGTCAAAAAATCTATGGAAATAAGATAAAATTAAATCTGTTATAATGAAAAAAATAATTTAGTTTACAAGATAAATTCCAATAACAACGAAGTTTGTTGTATTTAGCAGCCCTTCACGTGTCTAAAACCGAGAACAAATGACCACAAAAGCGATTGTAAATTGTAAATACTTAAGAGAAAAGCCAACGCTAGTAGAACATATGGAAACAAGATCGCAGAATTTTGATTTGAATAGTATAAAGATATTGAACCTCGTAAATAAAAAATTTAAAAGATTAATCTCAGAAATGTTACATATTACTATATATGTATACATAAATTGCAACTAACAAAAATTAAAAACAAATGAAACTTACATATTTAAATAATATTAATTAAATAATTTATTGTAGTTATTTAATTACATTAAAAAAATTTTTTTGACTATAGTCCGAAACGTTGTTTAAATAATTAACGGAACTTGGCGGTACAACCATTGGCTCATGCCTATCATTATTTATTGAACCAGTCACTGCCATTACAATCAATTTAACATCCAAGTTTAATATATATGAATAAATAATTTGCGAGCAAGTGAGTAGAAGAATTTAATTTTGTTTTTATATACATAAATTGCAATAACATGAACAAGATGCTTGATACTACCAATCCAAAACACTTTAACAAATTATTTATCGACGAAAATGCACAATTATTGTTCTCATGCGATCCAAAGATTATTGTACTGTAACGTTACTGTAAGAGCTTATTGACTTGTACACCGAGACATTTTATGTCAGTGTATACTCATCATATTTATACTGGCACGATAATGCATAGAAACCTAAACCTATTAAAGCGCTCGCGAACTACATATCATTTTATAGTCAATATAGTCATGATCAGCGACAATGACAGTGTTTCATTTTCCCATTTTCCCCACATATCATCGTATTTGCAGTTCCGACATCAAGTGGGTTACCAACAATGATTGTAAAAGCGAGTATTCTTATTGCCAATTGAATACAGTAGGATGTGACGAATCATTTGCTTTCCTCTGCAACAGTATTATTGTCATAATATTTCTGTAAATTTTTGAACCTCATAAGGGCCTTGAATTATTTTGACTATGGTCCGAAACGTTGTTTAAATAATTAACGGAACTTGGCGGTACAACCATTGGCTCATGCCTATCATTATTTAATAAACTAATCACTGCCATTAGAATCAATTTAATATTCAAGTTTGATCTATAATAATAAATAATTTGCGAACAAGTGAGTAGAAAAGTATAATTTGTTTTTGTATACTAGCATATGACTTGAATATGACTGGACAATCCTTGATATGCTATATCAAGTTCGCTTACGGTCTAAAATTTTTGTCGTATTGGTATGTGGATTTGCTTGCTAGTGCCACACTGACTATCTTAGCTAGCGTTCGAAGACGAAACAATGTCCCTTTTTTTCTTCTATCATCTAAATTTCTCTAATCCATACACTTTGTGCTCTATAATAAAGGTTGCAAGTAGGAATTTTAGCAAAAGGTTTGACTCACTTGCTATGGAATAAAGTGCTCGTGTTAGTAAAATCTAATTATACAGACACACACGCAAAAATAATTATTTTCCAATTATTGAGTTTGTATTAAAAGTTTGATATATATGTGAATAATAAATTCACGATCAAGCGATAAAGGGAGTTCAATTGAAATTATCAAATATAGTTGACACAATAAGAAACAAAAATTCAAATCCCACGAAGTAATAGGGACATTATTATACTTCATCTTACTTATTCAGTGGAAATACACCTCCAACACAAACAACATAATACTAATGACATTACTCTGATTACCATAAATTACAAAAAATTAGAAAGATAGTGCTGCTAGTGATGACAGTGACGTGGCCTCAGACATGTTATGTACAATTGCGACTTTATGCGTCAGTACGATCTTTTCTTATGGACCCAGTCTTGAGTGGTAGTAAAAGAAGGGGGAAGGACAGATCTTCAGTAAGAACAAAGATTAGTCTAGGAGAAATCTGCAAAAGGTAAGTTCCTAAGGGGGACCAATTGGAATCTCTGGGCAAACTTACGCGATGCGACTATTCTCTTGTTTGTTCTTATAATAAAGAAGTACATCCAAGTTTTCTTGTTATTATTTCGTAACCATCCAAAGGTCACATATATTCAAATTAGATTTTTCTATTTTAGAGGAATTTTCTAAATTATTTTATCATATAATTTTCTAGGAATTTTCAAATCTTAATAATACGAAATTCCATTGCCTGTGAGAAAAAGTTTAATTTTATGAGTAGAAACCCAATGTATCTTAACTTTTTTTTCTAAACATATAATTTAAACAGGAAAACAGGACAAAAACTAATATATTGGCCCCGATTCTTCCCCTGTAAAAACGTGATCCACATGATGATCAACACTACTATTTCGCTTGGGGAATGTGCATGGCGAAGGATTTCAATGCGGATGACAGACCTAGGCAGCAGCAAAAACATACGCTATAAAAGAGAAGCCAGTAACAGTGGATTAGTAAAGTTAGGATCTCAACTGGAGCCGGACTACCACGCAACACAGCCGGCCAAAAGGAAATTTTTATGTACAAAAATCTGCCTCGCCCATATACTGTGATTAATTGCTTTTTTTTATGCTTAGGAGATAACTACCTTTAAAGTCTTACTACCACTATTTTCGTATCTTAAGCAGTACGCTATAAAAAAACCATCCTATTAGAAATTGGTAAATTTTTTTTTGTTTATTTAAAAAAATCACATATATTTCAAGAAAAGTACTTGTTAAAAATGCTTTCTTATAAAATTGTATTGAGATTTTGTAAACAGATGACTTTACTTTTCTCTATTTCAGATAAATATATATATATATGTATATGTATACATATACAAACAAATAATTAAACTTTAAAGATTTGCTAAAAACAAAAATGTTCTCATAATATTGTTGGATTAAATAGAAAATACTGAAATGAAAGTGACTGTATCCTGTTAACCTCAATATAACAACAGGTCAGAAATCAACGTTAGACATAAATTATCATAAATCTGAAACTACTTTTTGAGCCCTAAGTGTTAGTGTGACCTAGATAAATAGAGGAACACTTTGAGAAATGCGCTTCTAAATGATCACGATAAGGTGGAGCAGACAAATCATTGATTAATGATAATTTGATATTAAAATCATTTCCGATCATAATGAAATATACTATAGTAATAAGTGTACAATGAATAATGTTTAAAACAGTACGAAAAAGTAGCAAATTTTGTCGTTGTATATAGGTACTGTCATTAGATGAGAGCAGGGTGTAGATTGGTCGTGCGAATTTATTGAATGGTGCAAAGTGATTGGGTCTTTCAAACATTCACGAAAATTCCTAAAAAAGATCGTAAAGGGGCAAAAAAGATAGGCACGGGGGTGAAGGTGGTTCAGAAGCTGACTTTTGATATTAATACAATTTTTTTGGGTTAAAACTCGGAGAAAACCAGCGAATTCAGAAAAAGTGGGTGATGTGGTAAGGGGGGCAAAGATGATGAGTAAACAAATGAGAGTCGTGCAAATTGAGAATAAATCTAACGCACTTGCCCATTCATTTGGAGAAGGGAGACGGATAGCGTGAAAAGAAGCGAAAAAATTTAATTTTTTCATCCATTTACGACTAGATACATACTAGTAAGGCTTCGCCCCCTGCACACCCCGCAAGCCAACCACATGTATTATTTTTTTTGAATGCCTGAATATACAATACAAAAATGTGTTCTTAAATACTTACGGTCATACGTAGACAACCATAATAAATATAATGAATTCGTTGAGATATCCAACAAATATAGTTAATACATCTAGGTTCGAAGATTTTTTAATTGTGTATTACTAATCTAATTGTAAAAAATAAATTTCGTCGGTAAATGCATATAAATATCCATGAAATATTCATATAATCATTATTATTGCAAAAATAATTATATCTTATTTGGTTCTCCATTTTGAAAAATTTTGATATTTATTATGAATATGCGTTTATTAGAACAAAACATTTTTAAATTTTCACTTAATAGCCGTAAAAATTCAATTAAAGTATTTGACATCCCTTAAAAATTTTAAACCAAACACATTGTTTGAAATATGAGAATTAGTGCAACTAGTACACATATTTTTTGAATGATTAAAATTTATGTCAATTAAGAGGATGGATAAATAGACATCACAGTATTGATTATGCGACGTATAAAATGATGACAAATCTAGCTTTGATACTAATATTGATTTTCCAAATAAAATTTTAACACCTTGTTACCTTGAGTTGAAAATAGTAGCTATTGTGGTATTTATCAGAATGTTGGGTTTATCTGATGATTTATGTAATCGCACATCGTTGAACATAACATAGTTATTAATGTATAATATTGAAGTATCAATAATAACTGGTGAGAAAATTAAACGATAAACTTACACATTAAAAATTACATTAAATACTGGAAATACTTCTTTGCTACTATTCATGTTACACAGAATTAAATTCCACTAATTATTATTTGCTCTAAGTATGACAATAAATAAATTGCAACGACAAACATTGGAGAAAGTTAGTCTATATTTTAAAAAACCACTGTTATGGCGTTGATAATTGTACGTTGTTTCATATATATGTAAGACTGAAGATTGTATCTACATAAAAAATATAAATAAAATCAATACAGACCAAAAATATTGTTTAAAACGTGATTCTTAGAGGTCATACTCCTTCATTTTGTTTTCGTATACAACTAAAAAAATTAATATTTCAACCTAATATACGAATGTTACAGTTTAATGTTGGTACCTTATCATGTGGAACTGAACAGCGATAAAAAAGTTTTTATACAAATATCGTTTCCTTTCGCCCCCCTCCTCCCCAATTCGCCTGTTCTCTCCGTGTTTTCCAAACAAATTTTATTTTACTATTAATAGTCTCCCCTCAGCCCCCCTCACGGACTTGAAATTTTTTCAGGAATTCTGTGTCGAGGGGTCAATGACCCAGTCACAGCACAAGACGCAATTACGCCTTCTTTTGGTATAATTACAGTACTCATATCTACGACAATATTTTTGCTGCTTTTTCTAATTCTTATTAGTATTATTCTTAGTCTTTTATATATCATATTTTATGTTTAATGTGGATGATTCTACTGTGGAGGAACATAATTTTAAATAAAAATATCATTGCCTAATGTTTTCTCCACTTGACCTTGCTATAATCGTTTAGGAGCGCTTTTTCAAAAGAAGTTTTCCATTCACCTTAGTAAAAACGACACTTAAGTCAAAAAAAGTGATTTTAAATATATAATGATTTATATCAAACGTTTTATTCTTGACATATTCTGATATGACATTTAGTTGATCATGAGAAACTAGCGGTTTATTACAATGAAGGTGTATTTGATCGAAACGAGATTTATCTATTGTCGTTAAAAATGCTCAAACTATAAAAAATTGTTATTATTACAAGAAAGTAGTGATGTAGAATTTTTTCAAGAGCATATGTAAGTCTTGGAATAACAAAATTTTTTTACTCGTAATTATTTGGCTTGAATATTAAATTTATATAATTTGGTTATTTCCAATTCTGTAATACCACACAGTCGATCATTTGTACTTTAATTTTTTCATAAAATCACTATTGCTCCTATTTTTAAATTCAATTTATCTTATGAAAAAGCTCTTGAATACTACTTAATACTTCTGTTTAAATTTTATTCAGAAATATGTATGTCAATATCATGATTAGATTTATCAATACTTTTGGAATCAATTGTGTCAATACCATAATACTTTATAATATTTATTCCATATTATTTATAATATTCTCGAACATACTTCAGTTGCTATCATATTCTCACATACATCAAAAGTATTAATCAGTCTCTGTCCAATCTTAATTAAGGATTCAGTTCATTCTATTATTTAATGTAATAATTGATTAATTTTAAGTGTTATTGTTGGTTGATTTTCGTCCCTTACTTAATTCTTCTGGACTTATGTTTTTATTACTGCCTTTATGTATATTATTTTGCGTCTGTATCAAAATTTTGTTGTATTCTTTTTTTCTCGTAATATCGAATGATAAATGGAACATGCCATAGGTGTGCAACTATCCCTATAGTTAAGTATTAGTCTCCACGCTAACGCTGATATAAAAGTTATATATAGTTAAGTATTAACCTCTCACACATAGTTTACTATTCATAATGTTTGTCTTCGGAAGTCTCTTTAATTAATTGTTTTGCTTTTTGTTATTCCTTTTTAGAGTAAAACTGTCATTTATTCAGTATCCTTAGGTTTCTTCTGTAAATCCTTCTTTTCTCCTTAATTTAACTTCACTCCTTTTAATCCTTAAGTCTTCCAGTACTATTTATTTGTGACCTTGGATTCTTCGTTAAAGATTCCATCGCTGTACTATGTGTATGTATAGGCCCTTAGCTTAGTACACTTACTCACTTATTTCTAAAAGTACATCTGCCCTTACAATACATCCTTATCCACTTTCCAGATATTACATTGACAATCCGATGGTTTTGATTTATTTCATAATTCTCATTACCCAATATCGAACGCGATCATATAATATTTTATAATTATGTTTGAGCTTTTGTAGTGATTTATAATAAATGTCTTTTAATGTCTCGACTATATTTCATAATTCTAATTCTAATATTTCTTTAACAAAAAAATTTTCCACTGTATATTGTTAGAAATTATTTTTGTTCGATCATATATCTTGAGCACTATATATGTAATGTTTTATTCCTTTTTTTGTGATTGTTATAATATGTACATATTTATTCTGTTATTTCAAATGCATAAATGTTGCTTCTAAAATTTCTTGTTGTACATAATTATAGAAAATTGTGTCTTAACTAGCACTACTCAAGTCGAAATGGACCTTTACTATAAAGATTGCGCTTCGGAACTATTATGCAGTATTTAACGTATATTAAACATCAACAGTAAATCTCAATTAGAGTTTAATCTAAATCCATCACAGTACTGGTTTCGTAATCACTCTTTTTAGCAAATTTATAGTACGTCTTCTTGACGAGAGAGAAGGTTTTTTTGTAGTTTTTGGGAACAGAAAAAGATCGAACATTTCAAATTATCTTTCTCGAAAATCAATACATATTAAGGAGTGTACTTTAAGGATAAAATTATGTGTTTTAAAAACGTCGTAAAACATTGGTCATCTTGAATAAAATTTATTCCTACAATATGTAGTGAAAATAAATTCGAAACTCCCGGAAAGTTTTCCAAAACCTAATTTGACAGTAAAAAATAACAAGAATCATCAATTATAAGAAATAATATAACCTTTTATATATTTGCTGAAATACGCAAATAAAGGAATATTCATTTTATGTGACATAGTACTGTTAAACTATTTTTCTTGTGTACATGAAAATAATTCTATGAATTATTAAATAATTATCAAAATTGTTTTATCGCACCATAACACATATTTTAAACTACAATCGTCCTAATTATATGAATAACCTTTTTTGTCGTACGCTTAATCTTCTGTACAAATTAACTGGTATTAGTCCATAAGAAAAAAAATTCTTTTTTCTAAAGCTTGTAAGAGATAAAATTTACTTTCTTAACTATATTTTCTACGTCTTAATTATTATCTCGTTTAATTTTTGTAAAAATTGTCTATAAAGTTTTGCATTTGGAGAACGCCGTATGTAAAAAATTATTCTGAAGAACATAAAGGTTTCTTTAGATAAAAATCAATGTTTAGATAACCTCTTTATTTTCAACTATCTATCTTATATTCTTTGACAATGAGCAAAAGTTACAAAAGGACAATATTATTGGTAAGCAAATGACTGTTATGTTTACCACAGATGAGTGAAAATGTGCACCAAACATTGACAATCCCTGTTTCTGAGATGTTTGCGTACGCATTTCAGAATAAAAGAAAAACAGCATGACTTGAATTTATGGGTATCAAGTACATACCTAAAAAAAATCTATGCCGAATTAAGTAAAGATAGAAATGTGTTTATTGAACTGCTTGGCTCACTCGAGACTTATTAAGGAATGTCTCGAGTGAGGGGTGTTAGCAGGTCGACGAATGAAGAAGTCTCATGTTGAATGAATCGTAGGGGCCATATGAAAATTGTATACAAGAACTTTATTGCTGATCAATCAAAACAACTATATATTTAACAGTAAAACAAAGAAGGAAATGACAATTGTATATTGAGTATAAAAGTATCGAAGTAAATTTCTCCTTAAACAGTAAATCTTTTCTTAAGATCCAAAACAGACAGTGAATCTAAATACAATTTTCATGTGGCTTATCAAGCTTAAGGTAGTCCATCACCCCCACACAGCATATATTTTAGATTTTCTTTCTATACATGGTAATTAATAGTTATAGGAACTGTCACTTGCCCTGACAATCATATCCCTAGTGCTAAAAATCATACGATTTTTTCATAAAATTTTGTTTCTAAATTTTTCAGATACAGAATATTTAGAAAAAATTCAACAAATTGTCTAAGACTTTTCTAGTCTACATCCAATCCAGGTAGATCTGTGATTGTGCCACTCACCAGCAGTAGTTGAGCCTGACCATCGTAGTACAGAGACATTGGACACGTGAGCTAGATCGCCACAATTATGGAGCCAGCGCTAAAGCGACGGATCAGGAAGTGACTTGTCCCAGTCCAGTTTGTGGAGCCAGAGTTCATGTAACATTTTTTTTGCGGCGGCAGTCACTGGGGCTAAAAAGCCTGGAAGATCAAACAATCTCGTCACTTTGGACAGCATTGTATGCTTTGTAGATTCCATTGAATATGTAGGGGTTGAACCCCAAAATATAAGGTGTTCTGTTTTTGTATTTTTAATTAAACCTACAGTTGATATTACCTTATTAGATTACCCCTCCACATTCGATGTGTCGCTTGACAGCAGTCTATTAAGTACGTAAGGTTGATTGGTCGCCCACTTGCTTCTTTTTATGCCCGCAGATGCAAGTAGCAAGATGAGCTGATCCCTGATTTCTCAGGCTTTCACCAGATCGTTCGATCAAGCAAAAAAGTCATCGACCTATAGTTAATACTGAAGAGTGGCGGCCGCCTCCGGGTGTGTTTTTTCTACCTCTAGGGCACGTTGTTTTATAACCCGTAGTGCTATAAAGGAGAAGAAGCAGTTTCATACAGCACTGTTGTAGTTCTAAATTCCTTGACTAGCCTCGAAGTATCAGCTCGCCAGAGGATGCTCTGCCACTTTGTGTTGTCTGGATGGTCATTGATCTGTCGAAACATTTGGACTACGTCTCTTGTAAAAACGTACCTAAAAAAACACTATTGTGTTAATATAGCCAATATTTTAGTTTATTGCTCGGGAACAGGCAAGAGAACGTCATTCAACGAGAGACCAGTTGAATCCTTCTGCGATGCATTAGCCACAACGCATTTTTTTTTTAATTATCTTGCTTGAAGATAGCATGATAAGGCATATAATACCCCGGATGAGATCTAGCATCTGGTAATACCAATTACATGTGATTTGAAGCAAGATACTCGAGCATAAAGGCTTTGTATGTATTTGAAAAGCCCTCATAGCGGTCCAACCTTTTCTCTAATTGCAGAAGACAAGCGTGTGCAATTTTTCGAGAGCTGGTAAAGCTGGGAGTTTGGGAAAAGGGGAGACGCAATACGAATCTCCCATGCTGATCACGATAGTTAGTATCAACGAAGTCTTGCTCACAGAATTTTTCCTTTAGAGACAAAATCTTATGGCACTGAGTCTCTTCTATTTCTCAGAATATTGTGAGAAGATTTGTGATGGAAGCCTCTGTGAAGGTGTGAAAAACTTATATCCAGCCATGTGTTTGAGACGTAAGTTTCTAATGATCCTGACCAGTAAGCAGCCATCCAAACACTGATTGTTGCCCAACAGGGATACAAATCGGCCCGATCTTTAGACTGTTCATAATTATAAATGCGTAAATGGTCGCACCCTAGACATAATCAATCTTACTAGGTTTTGAAAACTAAGGATCAGCAAATGGAAGTCCACAAATGTGTGACAAAACCTGAACTGCAAGTTTTATTCAGAGAATAAGTCTCGTCAACTCATCCAAAACTAGAGCCATAACGTTTAATCTAAACTGCAAATCGACTTTGGATTTTACAGTCAGGTGCACTTCAGCGTGTGACTTTGCTGTCACAGCGCCACTAAGCTCAACAACTGACATGGACACCCTTGTAGATTTTAGCGAAAGTTGCTGAGCAACTTGTTCTGAAACGGATGATCTCTGCGAGCAAGGACATTAGTTGCAGGTTTTGGAGAAGAATCAGGTTTTGTAATGTCAGAGCCTGAGTTTCTAGGTTAAGTCAAGTATGGTGTTTCGCTTGATAAACGAAACACCGCTTGGCTGAAGGACATTTATTAGTAAAATCAAAAGCTTTAAGACAGTTAAGACAGAGTTTCTTCTTTTGTCAGTCTGTACTCTTTGTTGAATCGACATGTCTTTGAATTGTATGCACTTAAAGAGCCGAAGGTTACCAGAACACAACACGCAAGATAAATGTGACTTCTTGGATGTAAAATTAACAGTTGGAACCGAATGAGCAACTGTTTGTCTTTTATTGAACGACTGGGAACCTGAATAAGCATCAGATTTGTTTGAAATTGTACGTGACTGCTCTAAGTTTTTATTCTTCTGTTCGAGAAATTTGTCTAGTTCTTTGTACAATTAACGCCCTGTCTTCATTCTTGCAAAACCTCCCAGGTTACTCGTCAAATAGGATATAACTTCCGTATGATATTGTGTTTGTGCTCGTGCACTCCACATCCGGCCTTTATTTACTATAGTTGACCCTATTGATCCAAGGAGTGAGAAAGTAGAGGAAGTATAGCTATTGAATCAGTGAAATTATTTAATATATTGACTGTATCTGCTCAAATGATCCTAATTTTTAGGAATAAAGAAAGATAGAAACAGATCTTTTTCAATTCAAATTTAAATCAATGGAAGTTTTAAAAGAGGACATGGACCCATTATTATGATTCTTAAAAAAAAATTTCGTGGCACACAGAAAAAACAACATGTAGGGTGCAATGGGCAGTAAAAGCAGTTTTTGGCTCAAGCAAAAGAGCTAAAGTAAAAAATTGATTTAAAATATTAATTTTTGTTGACTAGATTATAAAATTATATTGCACATACGCAGTCAAGTATAATAGAGACGGGAAGGGTAGGCATGGATTTGGGATTGAAAAAGGGTAAACAAAAGATTAAGATTTACAAATATCATGTTGGGTTTAAATGCTAACACACTAGCATATATATAAGAAATGTAGAAAGGAAACGTCAGCCTAGAAATAGGCATAAAAAAAGAAAATAAATTTTTTATATCGCATATAATAAAAATGAGCAAGAGTAGATGGCCTTATATATGCCTAATTAAAGAATTAGTGGACTTAATAAATAAAAATCATACAAAATAGACAAAGAAATTAAAGTTGTATACGAAAAAAAAGAGTGTAGGAAAATGTAGGATTTATGAAAACAGCAGCAAAGAAAAATAAACTAGAGAAAATCGAAGATAATTTTACAAAACAAAGGAAGGCTTTTGTCTATCAGAACATACACAAAAACTATATAGTAATTGACAAGTTTATCGTCCGTATAATGTAAAACAAGAGAAAAGAAGAGACAGAAAAATAAAGCGAAAAAAAAATATATAAGTGAGTTTAAAAGTTTTTAGGTGATAGACTGTAGGCTATGCAATAAAAGAAAACTAAATATAGAGCACATATTGCTATAAAAAGAGAAAAAAGAAGAAATAGTTATATCAGTCAGGAATAAAGGATATAAAAATAATGAAAAGATATGCAGGAGGAACATGATTTATGTGAATGTATAAGATATTTATGTAGGTAAATAAGGCACTGCACGGTTAAGATTAAAAGTTTAGCGTTATGAATTATGATAAAATAAGTAATAATTTAAACGGATATAAATTTTTAATAGCTATAGAACAAGATTAGAAAGTGTAGAAATATATGAAAATATACACAAGAGATAGAAAAATATTTAATTAAAAAGTTTTTTATTTACAAATATTAGGTAAGAAATTTAAAATGATATCTCACTATAAATTTATATCCATAATTGACCCTAGAATGTTCAGAAATGGCCAAAAAAAAGGATCACAATAATTTTTGTAATCATAACGATTGCGTTATTATTATATACACATGCTGATGTATCAATATTAACCTAAAATTACAAAAAAAAATCTTTATCGCCTTTTAATTAGTAACAATTATTTAATAAGTCAGTGAAATCACTCGATGTATTGACTATATTTCTTTAAATTTTCAGCAAATTTGATAAAATCACTCTAGTTAACTATAATTGTACACAAATATATATGTACTAAAATACATTCTTGTTAATATTAATAGGACATAAAAGTAATAATGCAGGGGTCGGCACGCGAAGCGCGCAGAGGGCCAAGCGTAACTAGTATATACACATATGTAAATATATATATATATATATAGTTGTTCCGCCGGGCTTGTCCACATCACTTTTATTCTCCCCTTAGCTATCTACACCACCCTAGCTGCCCCCACCCCCCCCCCCAATACAAAATGAGGGAAAATGTGCTTTATTCTTCTGTGATTATGACCACCAAAAATTTGGTCTTGCCCCTCCCCCTTACAGCCCTTCTCCCACAGACCATTTACAACCCCGACCTCCCACATAATGAGAAAAAATAGTTTTTTTTTCTCCGTATTTTGAAGAAGTCAAAATATTCGAACTCCTACTACAGTCCCCCTCACAATTATTGAGCCGTTCCCTCCGTGCTACAGCCCCCCAACAAAATAAGGAAAAACAAATTTGTTCTCTCTGAATTTTTATTCTAACAAAATCTAGGTTATCCTACACACCCCCTCGCTCACAATATACCTTACATTTCTGCCACATGCTTTGTGTCCCCCCGCCAGAAGATTCGTGGAGGGGCTATAGTGGGGCTTGATTGAAAATATATTTAGATGGAATGAGAGAGAAACAGACTGAATTTTCCCTTATAATGGGGGTACTTGTGCGGGGCCAGTGACAGGCGACAAGTAGGATTGTGAGAGGGTGGTAAAGCGGCTGTTAGGGATAAAATTGAAGGCCCCTTGTAATGAACTGTATAATAGTCAGTAGAATAATATACGTGTATATATGTATACATGTACGTCTTTGGGGCATTTCACGTGACAAGGGGAAAAAAAAGAAAATCTATTTTTCTTTGACCTTTGGATATTTGTTGTACTTCAATAGAAAACCTTGGCACAATTTTTTTTTATTTTTTGATACTGCATGTCTGTCAGTGAAGTTAAAAAAATTTTACTTTTCTGTAGTACCGTAACCTTGCTGAATTTGTAGAGGTAGAAGTAAAGATTAAAAAAAAAGGATAGGAATTTTTTAGCTTTTTTTACGTAGAATACGATAAAAATTTTAATTAAAGTTTTTGGTATATTTTTGAACTAAATTTACGGATTTTCAAAATTGGAACTTAAATCTTAAAAACACCTAAACAATTTTAATTTCCTGTTTATATGTCTTGTCAATAAATTCTTGTCGCGTGGTAACTATTGCCTGGAAGCAGGCCCAAACGATGATAGTAAAAAAAATTCATGATTTTCTAGTTATAACGTATACTAAAGAGTTGAAGACAAAACAAAAGAATTACCTTCGTAACAATTACGGTCATTTTTTATGAATGCTAGGTCGAATATTGAAAAAACCAAATGGTGAGTCCGATATGGCAGGCAACTTTTTAACTTATTAAAAATTTATTAATTAAAAAGAATAGTCGTTCTTCACGTATAATTTTGAGCAGAACCTTTTTCCTGCGGTTTTGCACTAAGCTGCTCTCCTTTCAAAAAAAGAAACTGTTATCAGTTGGTTGTTATTTAATCTTATGCTTTTTTCTGACTAATTAAATGCTGTTAATATGAATAAAAGAATATTGAAAAGTGGTTCAGGTATGTGTAAGTGTTTAAGTTGCGAAATTGTTGTGATATTTTGCAATTTTTTTATAAGAAACAGTAGTAAATTAATTCTCAAAATTTTCTGCATGGTATGAAATTTTAAGACGAAAAATTTGGTGTCAAAAAAGTTTGCCTACAAGCTTTTAAAGGAAAGCTTTACGCAAAAACTATATGAAAATGTACAATTACAAATTAATTGTTAATTATACAAATTTTCTCGATCTTTAGTCTCGTCAATACTATTTTCCTTTCATTTTGGGACAATTTTTTATTCAACTGACTTGTTTTTTTCTAACCCTGAATCAAACACTTAAATGATTTTTTTCTGACCTACGGGATATTTTTTTTTCCAACTTGTGGCAGGGTAAAAGTAGCTAAGAGATCTCTTTTCTTACCAATTATTATTGGATCAAGGTCTAGTAAAATACATAAGAAACTTGTTTTGTAAGTAGACATCCTGACACACATAGTATCTCACCAAGCCTCCAGAGTATAAAGTTTACCTAAACATGACGAATACCCAGAGAGTACATATTTTCTGCTTGAACCGGTCTGGTTTTTAATCATCCCAATTAGCTCCAGTTAAGGAAGGTAAATTCAATGAAGGAGACGTTAAAGTAGGGTAATAATGGGCAACTATGGTAAAAACTAAAAGAATATTCTACCCTAGGGATTGGACTACCTGGTCAGCCAAGGCTGATATTGGTCGAGCAAATAGCAGTCTAGCAGCTAGTACATTTTCTGGTAGTGGGTCGACCTTCAAATCACAGCCTTAGCAAATAAGGTAACATATTCCCTAACGTATGATTAGAGTTAAAAGAAACAAGTAAATTTGATACTGAATCGCCCCCGAAATATGGAGAAAATAGTTTCGACATGATCAAAACTTGGAAACATTTCATACTTAACGATTTGTTAGTAATTGCACGTGCAATTTAGTTTTCTGTCTAAAATGTCGCTTTTAAGGTTGTAGGCAAATTTTTCAGATACTATCCTTTCTGCCATAAAATTTTGTTTGATGTACAACATTATGCAAATAAATTTAATGATGTTTGTTATAGCAAACTTGCAAAATCTGTCCAAAAAAATTTTTGGGCCAAAAATGATGCGAGTACTGTGAAAGAAACTGCTCACAAAGTTTAAATAATACGTAGAAAATTTCGAGCTCCAAACTTACTTACCAGAAACCGCATTGATAATTTGCAAATTATCGCTTAGTTTTTCGTAAATTAATAATTCATACTGACTCGTTGAGATGTTTCTGCAAGAATGCATCCCAACATAACGTAATTTGGCGTCAGTAAATACTTTTTAATCAGCATACGGTGTATTAGGTAACAAAAAAAACTTCTTTTTCCTCTTTTTTGATATTTTTACAATTAAAAACAATATTAAAACTTAAACACTTGCACACACTTCGGCCATTATTCAATGTTTTTTATTCGAACCATCGGCATTTCATTCGTAGTGAGATACATATGGAGCAGAATAACCAGGCACAAGAGGTCATTAACAAAAAAAATTTCATTAATATTAATGAAAAAAATGCAAAATAAAAAATGGACCTTCTGTTTTACTTCTTTTTTATCACAAAATTCATGCAACTCCAAAACATAAGGCCCTATTTGGGATCCACAACTTAAATCTGGAGACAGCTAGTCCAAAATTAGTTAAGAGCGACCCCAAGTATCTTAATATAAATTAACTTCTGCGTAAAATACCGGCAATCATTAAGAAGGTCTTAAATGTGTAATTTTAAGTGACTAGAAAATTCAAAAAAAATGATTAATTTTTTTCTCGAAAACAAAACAGTTTAAAGCAAAATCGCAAGAGTCATTTTCTCCTTAACATTATACGTACATACGATCTTACTTTTTTAATCATTAAATTTCTAAAATTCTAAAAAGTTGTCGGCCATATTAGACTTGCCATTTAAATCATCCAATATCTGACCTAAGATTTATAACAACTTACCCTGATTGTTACAAAATAAGGACTGTCTTTTGTTTTTACTTTTCAGTATTTGGTAGAACCAAAAAATCATGATTTTATCAACTATGATCATTTTTTGGGACTGTTTTCGGGCAATGGTTATCAAGCTACAAAAATTTAACAATAAAACATATAAAAAGTAAAAAAAAGGCGTTGGATTTTTAGCAATTTAAGTTTTAAACTTTAAAATCTCTTGTTTCTTCACAATACTAACCAAAAAAATTGTTTAGTTTTCTCATTGTAATCTACGGGAAAATAGCTAAAAAATTTATATTTTTTCATTTTATTTAGAGTTAACACCCAAAATAAAACACCACTGTTAGTTTTCTCGAGCTAAATCTTCTTTATTTATTTATTAGTCGATATTTCGTCTCATCATGGAGACCTTTTTGAGACTGTAATTAAATATACATACATATTAACTTGTTATTTACAAAATACAAAAATTTAAAAAAAGTAAAGGTATATAATGCATAGTACCTCTTTTTTTTCCGTAAAAACCTCACGCACTATGGACTAACGGTGGTATTTTATGGAGAAACCATAATACAAACAAGAAGAGAGACCTTTCCAACAACAAACTGTGGATAAACCGTTCACACTGGCAGTCAGCCGAGCAATGAGATTACAAGATACGCGGACCTCACGTACATGTATATATTAGCGGCCAAGTTGATTGCCCAGCTATTGTCAAAACCATATGTAACAGCGTGAGTGTAGACACAGTTATAAGGAATACATAAGTACGAGTGGAATACACCTGTATTCGTTTCAACTTAAGGTGCTATTATTAGGTTGTTTCTTTTTAAACTGCGATATGGTA
>JAPYYV010000559.1:0-34152 GCA_030522625.1 Copidosoma aretas
CGAACGGCCACCCATCCAAGTACTAGCCGCGCCAAATGCTGCTGGACATCGTTGATCGACGGAACTGCGATTCTACCATTGCGCCACCGTGTCGGTTATTTAGCGCAACTTATGTTAAAACTTTTTGACTCATCTAGTGTCTTAAAAATCAGTCGAGAGTTGGACATGTGCTCTGTATCACCTGAGTCTGCTAAAAATTTTACTAGGATATAATTTTTGTCAGTGACAATTATCTGGGTGATTATTCACATAGAAAGCCTCAGACTTACCTTTTGTCTCTGCCTTAGTATTTTGTTCAGTACTGGTAGGCTTTCCCTGATGCAAGCTGCTACACCCTCTGCCTCTACCTCGACCTCGAGCACGACCTCTACCACGACCTCTATCTCTAGCACTATCTAGCTTGGGTTTTTTCCCGTCTAATGAGTCCCCTGAGTCCGCAATTTTTTTCTTAAGACCTCCCCTACAATTTGCCCTGTTGTTTTAATTCGGATAATCTTTTTGTTCATACCTGCGTCTGGATCCTATTGGATAGCCTGTCAATGCCTCTACTTGCTCGTTTGTATAGGGACAGTTAAGGCTGATATGACCTTCATATCTTCTACAACGGTAACACATCTGCTCGTTTCTGGTGCACTCGTTATTCCAGTGCCCTGCATTGCCACATTTGTGACACAGGCCCTCGCACTTGGTGGTTACGACCAGTGATGCGACCTGCTGTCTCTGCCCATGTACTTCCTGTGCTCTCTCCTTTCTAGCTGCCTCCTGCTGTACAATGTAAGTTCTTAGTTGGTCTAGCGTAAGTTCTTTTCCGGTAGAGTTTGTGTTTAAAAATTGGACGTCCCTGATACTCGGTAAATTAGTAATTATTGATTCAAAGAAAGCGTGTCTTACTTCAATTTCGGAAAGATTGTTAATGTCTGGTAAATTATTATACGTTCTTACGATCTTGTCAAATTTATCCCAAAATACCGATGCCAATTCCTTATTCGGTTGATATTTAATTGTATATAATTTTTTTCTAAGCCCGGCAGATGACATTAATTCTTCATTATCTTTAAATTCTTTAATTTTAATAATTAATTCCTTAGGATCACGGATGTGTGACACTTTTGAATGATGGGTTAATCAATTCTATTTATTATTATGTCTCTTACTCTAGCTTTATACTTTCTTAGCTTTTCCTCATCTATCTGTTTGTCCGGTGTAATTTTTCCGTCAATTACGTGTAATAAATCGCTAATTAATAATTCCGAATTCAAATAGTCCATAAATGAGTTTTTTTGTGTTAATTTATAATCTCGTCTGCTAGAGCTATCATTATTCTTAACCTCGATTTTAATTTTATTCTGGGTGCTGGGCTTATTAAAATTAAATTTTGACAGTTCATTGCGTATAGTTTGACTCAAGAGTTCTTTGGCAGTGGTTTCATCATGATTATCAAGGTTAAGTTTGAACGGGGTGGATGAGATCATATTTTTGTGTTCTCTTACCTGAACCTTTAACTGTTCCCTTTCTAGCTTTTGAACTTCATACTCTTCCTCTAGTTATTCCTGATTTTTCCATTTTAGTATTTGCTATTCAGTTTCATCCATTCTATCTTGCATCCCATTTGCATGATCAATAAAAAGTTTTGAGATGTCATCCTTTTTTCTTAGCACTCTTTCATTTTTCTGTCTAGCTTGGTTTTTGTTAAGCACTCATCTAGCTTTCCCTCCAGTTCATCTATTCCATCTTCAAGTTCTATTGGTTTGTTTATTGTGACATGATTTTTGTTTATATACATTTTATTTGGTTTTTTAAGTTTACTTGAGTCAAGTTCTACTCTTTCAACAGTCTTAATTTTAAGGTCTTTACCTTTCATATAGGACTCACTCCTGTCTAGCTTTGGTTTGTGTAACCAAAACTTTTGCTATCTGTTATTCATGGCGAACGACAACCAATGAATACAGTGCGTTTTTATAGTAGTAACTGTTCTCCTCGGCGAACGACAACCTGAGAAGACAGTAAGTATTCACACACCCTTTTGGCGAACGACAACCAAAGAATGCAGTACAACAATATGTACTAAAACATGCATGGAAAATTTATGGGATCTTTCTAGCTTTGATATTCCCTGATTTTCTTTGATTTTCTTTTACCAATTTCATATCTAGCTCCTCCTGTAGTTACAATATAGAGTTTGTCCTCTTCAAACTCTGGATAAAAACACTTTTCTGGGTGATGTTCGGAAATCTCTAGCGTTTGATCCTGTGTTAGCAAAAATAATTGCAAGGTGCGTTAGTCTGGAAATGCAATTTTATTTATTATTATACTGGGGTGTGTCACGCATCAATCTCAATTTGAATAATCTAGCCATATTTATTTATTATGATTGAAAACTGCTGTATTATACGTCACGTCATCGACAACCACGCATTTATAATAAATCCAACAAAATAACAGGTGAAAATACATCGGTTTGTCGCGAGGTCTCACAAATTGTAAAATAGGTTTTCCATGAAATGAGCAAACAAGCCGTGTATAGAGCGTCTGCCCATATGGCTGCCGTGCCAGTTGCTTACAGTCACGTTTTTCCCAACGTTCAAGACTCACATGTATATATACATCGCATCTTTACAATTTTTCACTCCAACTTAATAAAAATCAATCACTGTATAGCATTTATTTTAGTCTTCTGATTAACCGAACATTCACTGTTTCTTTCTGTTTTCCCGGCCGCTCGCCCACCACGTCTATACAAACAAGACGCAAGACTTTTCTCTTGTCTTGGTTTGATAGTACAGTTTTCCCTTGGGCAGAGAAGGCCATTTTGACTCGACCGTACAGTGGAAAATTTTCTCGCGTCCACTCCTCTGTCCGTCTCTCTTCAATATGCTCCTGGAACTCAGGCCACCTTCCTTCTGTTCTTTAGCTTTTCCTTTTTACTCTTTTCTTTCTAGCAAGCAAAACACACGAAAATCAAACACTTCACTACTTCAATTTTATACTTGCACCGAGTCCCAGAGCGGCAGCACGCCTCTCCTTCGCCCAGTGGAAGCGTACTGGGCCCATAACCTGTTAAAAGTTTAATTAAATATTAAGCAACTCTGGGACTAGGTGCTGGCTTTATAATAAAAACACTGAATCAGCTTTAATTTTCTAGATTCACTTTGCGCCTTTATTACTGCAATTTACACCTTAATACACTTTACCTAGCTTTCTTTTTCTAGCTGTGTATATATTTAGGAACAAAAGATCAACTTAAATCTTCTCTGTAAAAGAACGTATATAATAATAATCAAACAGTCGAGCTAAATAAAACCGAAAAGGCAAAACCACGCGAGAGCTGATGTGCAGCAGTGAGAGTGCGGCGAGCAAATTTAACTGCCAGGACACGGAGAGAGACCAGACAGGAGTGAGTGCGCCGGTGCCAAGCCAGCACTTAGCTTCCGTTTTCTTCTTATTCAGTGTAGTACACTCACAAGACCGTACCGACGCCGGTGTCGCCACTGCCGCAACTCAAGCTAACAGAGTAGATGCTCGCGACAATTTCAACAATTTGAGTAATAAAAAGTAATATCAAAGAATATTTAAACAAGCTTCTATTTATTCAACTGGAAAATTTTATGTTTTTTTCAACTAATCTTTATCTTACTACAAGTAAAAGCATGGGGTGCTTAGGTAAGTATATTACCATTTCACTTATTTTATTATACGTCATATATCAAGTTGCCTATTAAAGTGGATTCTAAATATCGTGGAGTCTAAATTATTAAACATGTTATGTAATATAAATTTTATATTTTGCTGCCTTAAAATATCATAAATGTTAAATATTCGTGAGCACCAAGCTTTTACTTATATTTAGATAGAGGTTTCTTCAAGAACAATGATTATTTTTATCTTCCGGTGTGCTAAATAAAAGCTTTTGTTTAAAAATTGTTTTTAAATATTTTATTTTTCTACTTTTAAGTCAATTATTTACAAGCTTATTTAAAGATATTTAATTATGTAACATTTCCGAAGTTGTACAAATATTCATTGTGTTGTTTTATTTTATTACCATGTTCTACTTTTCGCACCTTATCATCGAATGTCGACGTGAAGAGAGTTGTAAGTTGTGAGGTAAAAGGTAATCAGCCATTTTGTGTCGTCCGTAAAATAAAATTTTTAATGACATCACTAGCTCTTACTCTATTTGTATTCTTCTGTCATTTTATACCCATTTTGGGGGTTGGATTTATACAAAAAATGATAATCCGCTATTTTACGTACGCCGTCATATTTAGTTTTCAATGTCATACAGCTTTGTTCACGCCGTTGACTTGGGTGCCGTTATTATGCAGTATACACTCGCTGGGCCGAGCGCTGCACTAGGAACAGGAATTAGAGAGGTGGCACTGACCCACACACACGACGCATTAATTAAAGAAATATGATTTATTAATAAAATTGTCCTGACTAAATAATACGCGTGCAAGGCCGGCAGGGGCAACTCACTAAGCGCGCAAGCGAAAGCTACAAGCGTGTCGAGGCAGCGTTCGTGAGCCAAACATCGTTTTTGGTTTTTTGAGCCTCGTAGACACGTGTTCTCAAAATGCCGTACAGACGGTAACTCACCCTCCTGCCTCATCACGGGGAGCACGAGTAGAGAGGTCAATTATCGATTGGATCGGTGAGAGCTCTCTCTCAGAAACACGGAACTTTCAAAAGACAGCAAACGGCTGTAACATTACCGCCCGCCAAACGTTGCAACGCACGTTTTGGCAAACGGTTAGACCCTGGGTGCCAGCTAGCCTCGAATTCAATAAATCAAAAAGGAACAACAAAGTCCAAATGTTATAAGAAAGGAGAAATTGAATAAATTCGCGATTGACAATAACTTCGAAAAATGAGTCAGCTGGCCTAAGCTAAAGATACAAATGAGATTGAAATTAATATAATGATTAAAGTTGTTCAGCACTTTCTTCGGCGATGTCACTGCCCGCCATGAAGCGACGCTCTCGCTCAAAGAGCTCGTTGAACCTTGGGGCGGCCGGTAGCACAACTAGCTTGGCAACTGGGCACTTAAACACGGAACTGGCAGTTTTGACTTCTGTTACTCGAACTAGTCCATCATTGCCGGGGTAAACCTCCACGATCCGGCCCATGAGCCACTTGGTGGGGGGTTGAAGCTTGTTTTTGACGAGGACGATGTCGTTCAGCTGAAGGTTGGGACACTTCTTGCGCCACTTATTTTGTTGTTGTAGCTGGGCCAGGTACTACGCGCTTCATCGAGCCCAGAAGGCATTCCTTAATGCTTGCACGCGCTTCCACTTGGAGTTAAGGTGCCCCGAGTCAACGTGTCCTTCGGTATCGGGGTGCAAGTAAGGGCGCCCCGATGAGAACATGGCCCAGAGTCAGAGGGGCCGGATCCTCTTCATTGGAGCTGATCGCGCTGATCGGACGAGAGTTGAGGCCAACCTCCACCTGTATCGTGAGCGTGCTTAATTCCTCGTAAGTGAGCAGCTGTGCACCTAATATGCGCTTTAAGTGAAATTCACACGATTTTACAGCTGTTTTCCACAAGCAGCAAAAATAAGGGGCGCCCGGGGGTATAAAATGCCATTTGAAGCCCTTTAAAGCGACTGCGGCAGCGACTTCCTGACACACGGCGGAGTCCTGCCGGAATATACGGCGGAGCTCGAAGTCCGCTCCTTGGAAGGTGGTACCGTTGTCGCTGTAGAGCGCACGGCACAGTCCTCGCCGTGTCGTGAAACGCCGAAAGGCAGCAAGGAACGTAGGTGAGGAATAGTCAGAGACTATCTCTATGTGCACAGCCCGGGTGGAGAGGCACACAAAGATGGCTAAGTAACCATTTAAAGCCTTTCTGCCTCGGCCTGGAGAGGCCTTGTACTAAAAGGGGCCGGCATAGTCCACCGTGGTGTTGGTGAAGGGGCCAGCCAGCTGAACTAGCGGGCCGGGCAAAGAGCCCATCAGTTGGTTCATGGTCCTGGCTCTGTGCCTTGCGCACGTGACACATTAGCGCACGACGCGCCAAACGGTGATGCGTTCCCGGAGAAGCCAAAACTGCCTGTTAAGGGAACTGAACGTAAGAAGAGGGCCGCCATGAAGTGTAGCCAGGTGCATTTACCGTATCAACAGCAAAGTTGCTGGGTGCTTGGCCGGCAGGATTACCGGGTGTTTCTCCGTCTCCGCAAGGGCTGAATTCTGCAGCCGTCCTCCTACTCGAATTACATACTTGACGTCCATGAACGGATTTAATCGGCGAAGGTGACTGGAGCGGCTGATAGGTCGATTGGATAGTAGTGCCTCGTACTCTTGCGGAAATTCCAGCTGCTGAATTAAGCGTCACAGATACATGCGTCCAGCGGCGATTTCGACGGCCATGAGCCAGAGCACAGGTCGCCATCCTGGAATAGTTGACCTTGCCTTAAATCGATGAATATAGAACAAAATCCGGACGATTTTGCTAAATGACGAATATGAGGAGAGCCACTCGTGCCAGAAAGTCGCGTCTTCTGCAATGAAGAGGAAGGTGCCTCTTGCGCGGGCTTCCAAGTCCGTGCTGGGCTCCTGTTCGGGGGGAGCGGGCCAGTGTGACCGTGGCTCTGTCAGCCAAGAGGGTCCACGCCACCAAAGCTCGTGATTGCGAAGTTGAGTGACAGAGCATCTGCGGGAGGCGCAGTCGGCCGGGCTCTGGCTGGTCAGCACGTGGTGCCAGGTGGCCGAACGCAAGAGGGTGTGAATCCCACTGACCCGATTATCTGTGAAGGTCTTCCAACGGGCTGGATGTCCACGGAGCCAAGCAAGCATAAATTGCGAGTCCGTCCAGCAGTGGGACTAAGTCACATCCGGGACAACTTCCGTAAGTACAAATTGCATAGGCTGGGCGCTAAATTGGGCCCCACAAAGTTCCAGTCGCGGGACGATTAACACTTTAACTGGCGAGACCCTTGACTTAGCCATAAGGAGGTGAGACTGGCAGTCAGCGCCGGTATGTACCACAAGGTATATACAGGTGGCGTATGCTTTCTCGGAGGCCTCCGAGAAACCGTGAAGTTCGAGAGTCGCTCCAGCTACGATCCCGAGCCACTGAGGAACTCGAAGCCCAGACAGAGAGGACAGATCGGCTGGGAGCTTCTTCCAGTACTTGAGCAGGTTAAAGTTAAGTGGCTGATCCCAGTCTACTCCTGTAAGCCAAAGGCCTTGCAGAAGGATGGTAGCCCGTATAATTACAGGAGCGAGGAAGCCTAGCGGGTCATAGAGCCTGGCTATCTTAGACAAGATCTGTCGCTTGGTGATGATATCGTTATTGGTCAAGGCCTCGCTTACCTTGTAGTGCAATGCGTCCTCGGTCGGGTTCCAAAGCAGGCCGAGCGTAGGCACGGCAGTGTGGACCGGCAGCGAATGCTCGACAGACGCGGGGGCCGCAGGAGCGAGGAAGCGCCGTACTTGTTCGGAATTTGACGACTACTTGTCAACGGTCATACCTGCTGAGGCAGTGATGTCGATTAATTTCTGGGCGTGAAGACAAAGACTGGGCTCGGTGTCGTCGCCCACAAAGAAGTCGTCGCCCTCTCAAAGTAAACTCTCTACTGCTCCTCACCGCAACGGCGATAGAAGAACGCCGGCGTCTGTATGTGTGTAGGCTTCCGACGTGCGCAACAGGCGCTGTTGCGAGCTGTCTTCTACGCGTGAAAGATAGAGAGAGAGAGAGAGAGGAACAATTACCGCTGCGGAGTTGATACCGAGAGAGCTGTCCTCCCGTCGTCTGACGCTGCTTGGTGGGAAGAAGAGAGAGAGAGAGAGAGACTTCTGCTGCTACTGTGGAGCTGAAGCCAAGCCGTGTGCGTGAGCTGTCTCGTCGTCGTCGTCTCCTGCTGTTCCAGAAGTGGAAGGAGCGGTGCAGCTGTATAGTTGCGACGCCGTTGCCTTGCTCGCTCTAAGGGGCCGTTTGATTAGGCCTTGCAACTGGTCAAAACAAATGGCGAGATAGCGTTGTGCTAACTCGCGCACCAATGTCCGAGTCCTGCACGAGCACCATGTCACGCGAGGAAATGTCGCAAGCTGCGTGCGACTAGCTTCACTCGCGGCACGAACACATAAACTGCTGCTACCCTCGTGGCACTAATGACCGCCTGCCTTGACACCTCGTGGTCATTTGCGATCCGTCACCAACTCCTTGCGGACTCCGACCAGCTCGGAATCTGGCTAGAAGGGCCATATGTTCACGCCGTTGACTTGGGTGCCGTAAATATGCAGTATACACTCGCTGGGCCGAGCGCTGCACTAGGAATAGGAATTGGAGAGGTGGCACTGACCCACACACACGACATATTAATTAAAAAAATATGTTTTATTAATAAAATTGTCCTGACTAAATAATACGCGTGCAGATACAGACGTTAACTTACTCTCCCGCCTCATCACGGGGAGCACGAGTAGAGAGATCGATTATCGATAGGATCGATGAGAGCTTTCTCTCAGAAGCCCGGAACTTTCAAAAGACAGCAAACGGCTGTAACAAGCTTCATGTATTCTACTCATCGTGGCCTTTTATATGACATTCATATGGTAATACAGCAAAATATAAAATTTATAATACATAACATGCTCAATAATTCATACTCCACAATTTTTAGAATCTACTTTAATGGGCAACTTGATATATAACCTATAATAAAATAAGTAAATTGGTAATACACTTACCTAAGCACCCCATGCTTTTACATTCAGTAAGATAAAAGTGAGTTATAGAAACAAGAAAATTTTCAAGTTGAAAAAATAGAAGCTTGTTTTAATTTTCTTCAATATTAATTTTTATCACATATATTTTTCGAAATAAGATCTTCTCTACTTATTTTAGAGTAATGAATGAATTCGTTCAGTTTTACCTGCCATACTGTATCTGCCATTTTTAAAATAGACGATTCAATAAAAGATATCTATGCAGAGCACATTAATGCATTTGTGCATCAATAATTAGGATGATTAAATGCGCAGTGGCATGCGCGTGAGAAGTTTTATCGCTGATTGGCAAAAACGGGCAATTCTAAAAAAATTTTAGGTTAGAATTTCATTTTAAGAGTTCAGTAATAATTATTCTGTATTTTTTATCAATTTAACATTGCATTAGAACAAAATATATTCGTTTTCAACAATTAAAATATTTAAGTTAAAAAAACAAAAAAAATTGACTGACTTACCTTGCGACGGTCATTTTCATGTAAGCCATTTTTATTTTCCAAAAAGGCTAGAGCCTAATGAAAACTATAGGTTTTAAACTAAAAAATAAGTCCAAGTAGAAGTTTGCAGGTTGTTTACAATTGTTGACAGAGGGGGTGGCCTTTTTCACAAAGAACGCCCCATATACATGTGATAATTATTAATATGATTCAATTCACAAATATAAAAAAGTAAGTAGGTTGACAAGTAGTCCGCGCAGGTATGCGAATATACATAAGGAATAAATATCACAAAAAAAAGGACAGGTTACGTAATATAATATAATTACACAGGTATCAAAGTAATTAAAAAAAAAATACGATGAATAATGGTAAATCATTGTGAATTGATAAACACTATTTTACGATAATCAAGCAGGAAATATGGATTATAGGTAAAGTCAGATAATGTTCGACAAAAAAAATGAGTGAAAATAGAATTAAAGACTAACGTGAAAAGGATAAATGAAATAATAAAAGATAAAAAAAATTAAACAGTCCTGAGAAAACTAAGCACAGTAGAAGAAAGTAAAACTTAAATGAGTTTTGGAAAACTACTAAAAAATAAAAACAAAAAAAAGGGTTGATAATAAAGGAAGAGGCATAAAACAATAATTTTAAAATTGTTTAAAGAGACAACAATGATACATATACGGAAAACAAAAAAAAAATTATGTAATTAAAAAGTACTGTTTGGAAGGATTATTACAAAAATATATATATCATTGAATATTAAAATGTCTTGGGAAAAATAAAAAACAGAAAAGACACAGGAGAAGACAGATTTATGAAAAACTGTTCCAAAAATCTGCAAATACTTCATACAATGAATTTGATAAATATAATACATAATTTATGGACTAACAAGCATACTATAGAAGCGTTGCAATAGCAAGAATCAATCATGTTTACAAGGCATTTAAAAAGTAGAAGGACCTTTAAACTACAGAATAGTGGCTTTTTAAATGCAGTTTACACGATTTAAGCCACTATTATCGCTAAAAAAGTAGAAAAATCAGTAGATCAGAAAAAAAAGAAATAGTGTTCGGCTGCCATCAGAATGAAAGGAAGAACAAGATACCATATTTTTGTACCATATAATTTAATTGAAATAAAACTAAAGGAAGTCATCAATAAATTATATACTGTGTTTGTAGGTTTTAAAACAGAATTTGATAACATTAATGAAGAAATATTCCGGCTCAAAATCAATTCAAGAGGAATAAGTTTGCACATGACAAAAACGTTGAAAAGAATCTGAAAATGTACAAAAAAGAGTTAATTACGGCCAGAGGCTAACAAATTTATTAAAAACTATGAAAGAGAAAAGGTAAGGGTTCCCATGAAGCCTGGTAGTATTAAGTTTATTTACGTAGAAAATAGACCATAAGTAGATCTTATACAATACAGAATGTGTAACAGTAGGCAAACTCTAAATTCAGTCTCAAATTATCTTATGACGTTGTTTAAGGCACCTGGCATAATAAAGACAGAATACGTATGTTTCGTGGAGGGCTTAGTGCGTGCGAGGCACAGCTTAAGTCGGGTACAAGGATAGGGACAGCAGGTAAAAAATTTACAAGCTTAAGCTAATCAAACTATGTACATATTATTTACAAAGCAGAAACAGTGTACAAAAGCAAGCCGAGAGGAGCTTCCTTGTCAGCTACCGTGTGTGAACCGACTGTGTTGCGCGAAACACTAAGCATGGCAATATAAAAGCAAAGAATACAATTTGAAAGCATAAGTAATTTAAGAAAGTGACATAGTAAGCAAAGACAAGATAACAGCATATTTAGCATAGGCGAGAATCTTTGTTTTCACTGTGCATCGTGTAAGTTTGTGTAAAAATTAAAGTGAACAAAGCAAGTAATTGAGTAAATGTATTAATAAATATGGGAAAAACAAATTTGAATATAGCTTTTATCACAGCGCAGATTTATAAGTGAAATGCAGCATTAGAAAATATTATGTAAAATATTTCGCGCACTATATCAAATGTTCATTCTTAAATGAACATATCGCCCATCGATTACGCGAAAGCAGAACACGTTCACACTGCAAAGGATAAATGAACTCTTAGCACTAAAATATAGCACTGCTAACTTGCACTGGCACTGGCAATGATGCATGAAGCAGCAGCAGTTGTCTGGCTGTAGATGGTGCGTTGCGTGATGCATTCTGACTGACTTGATGTATCAATCTGTTAGCAGTTGTAGGACTTGTGGCAATTAGGCATGTGCTGCAGGCGTAGCAAAGTTAAAAAGTGCACTAAAGTATGTGCAGATGTATGCGTTGTTGCTATTGCATGTATGCAGGTAAGTCTGCCGCTGCCTGATGGATAGTGAAATTATGAGCTTTAGTAAAAAGCTTTTACTGAGCTTGAGCGATGAATCATATTGTATGCACTTTATGTATCTCTACGCTGAGAAATCCAAGCAAGATGCGTTGGCTACAATGGCAGCATAATTATTAAATGAACGCAGAAAGTTATGTAGAGACATGTTTACCAGACACAAGCGACCATACTGTGCGAAAAATGCACCAGTATGTCAAAAAGCATTACTAATGTAAAGCGTCTACCGGATTTAAGCATAGCGTTGGCTGATATATTCTGCTGCAAGTGCACAAGTATACAGCTTATGCAAAAGCAAGTTGCGAAGCAAAAGATGAGTCACAGTAAGCGTCACCGGACTTGAGCAAACTGTGCTGCAAGTACACAAGTTAAAGCGAAATCCCACTAGAGCCTTTAATGGATTGTAGCGAAGCGATAGCTAGTATACCGTGCTGGAAGTGCACGAGTATACAGCTAAGCAGAGGCGAGTAATGAGCAGCAAGCAAATTTAGTGAGCCAAGTCGCAGTTAGAGTTACTGGACTTCATAAAATAGGCTGTGCTGCAAGTGCACTAGCCTAAAGCAGAGAAAAGATCGCGGCAAAGCTTACCAGATTGAAGCAAGTCGATGGCAACTATACTGTGATGCATGTGTACAAGTATTGCAGTAAAAGTAGATTGCGAAGAGCGAGCGAAGTCACAGTGAGCGTCACTGGACTCAAAAAAAGCATAGCAAAAGTACCGTAGCGTAGGTGCACTAATATTTGCTTGGGTAAGTAAGCAGTTGAACTGCAGCGAAAAGCGTCCACTGCTTTCAAGCAAGGAGCGGTTGTTGATCCACTGGATCCATACGTTGTGCTTCCTGTAAAGCGTGTACAAGCTGGACGCCATAACTCATGCAGTGTGTTGGAGCGAACGGCCGCCCACCGTGACGTGCTCAAAAACGAAGACCACTTGCCTTGGTAAATCCAGAAGTGGCGAGCACCCGAGCACACTGCACCCGCAGAACACCAACACGCACGACACCGACAGGTTACTGTCCAATTTAGAGTCACTCACGACACGTCAAGTCCCCACATTGCACCGACTGCATGTTCCGAGAAACCACGCGCTCTGCTACCAAACAGGTTTCAGTGAAGGGCTGAGGGCGTGCAAGGCACAGCCCAAGTCAGGTGCAAGGATAGGGACAGCAGGTAAATAATGTACAAGCTTAAGCTAATCAAACTATAAACATATTATTTAGAAAGCAGAAACAGTGTGCAAAAGTAAGCTGCGAGGAGATTCCTCGTCAGCTGCCGTGAGTGAACTCACTGTGTTACGCAGAACAGTAAGCATAGCAATTTAAAAGCAAATAATATAATTACAAAGCATGAGCAATTTAAGAAAGTGACATTGCAAGCAAAGAAAAGATAACAGCGTATTTAGCATAGGTGAGAGTCTTTGTTTTGATTTTACATCTTTTAAGTCTGTATAAAAACTGAATTAAACAAAGCAAGTAAATAAGTAAGCGTTGTATTTAAAATATAAAAAGCGAATTTGAATAAAGCTTTTATTACGGCACGGATTTATAAGTCTAATTAAGTCTAATGCAGAACTAAAAAATATGCAAAATGCTTAGCGCACTATATAAAATGATTATTCTTAAATGAACAAAATATGCAAAAAGACTTGGGTAAACAAAGTACAAAATATATACTGGAAGAGAACAAAATAAAAAGAAATTGTTAATTTTTAGGAATAAAGAAGGGATGGAAATACATCTGTTTGCATTTAAATTAGATGCATTAAAAGTTTGAAACTAAGACATGGATCAAAAAGTGTGGTTCTTAACAAAAAATTTTTCTGGGGCGGAGAAAAAACGACAGGCAGAAAGCAAAGGACAGTAAAAGCAGTTTTAGGCTTAAGCAAAAGAGATAAAGTAGAAAATTTGAATCAGAGACTATTTTTTATGGATTGAATAATAAAATTCTACAGCAGATACATAGCAGATACATAGAAGAGAATCGTGTATGAAAGAGAAAAAAATATGCAGAAAAAAAAGATGGTAGATCCGAAATATAAAATTTGGTTTAAATGCCATGGCACAAGGATATATATAAAGATTGAAGGCGAGCAGGGTGTGCATCGATTTGGGAATGAAAAAGAAAAGAGAAAGAAGAAAAAATAGATTCAGATCTACAAATTATTTGTAAAGTTTAAATGCGTCAACATCAGGATATATATTTATACATATATATGAGCTATACAGGCGGGTAGAGTTATCCTAGAAAAAGGTATAAGATAAAAGAAAGACATTTACTTTTTGCGAATGATAAAAATGCAATGCATCAATAACATACAATGGATTTGAGCAAATTAATAAATACGATGAGTTTAAAAATAAATCCTAGATAAAAACAAAACTTATGTTAAATGTAAATATTTAAGTACCCTGTAATCCGCTTCGTAACTGCAAAAATTTTTAATTTGTGGTAGAAGTAATACGGTAGTAAATTTGGCGATTCATCTTAAAAATAATCAAAAACGTGTTTTTGTAGAATATAACCTTGGTAATATAATAGACAAATGTCAGACTCCTGTCACGGCGGAGTATAATTCAAACAATGATAATAACTTTGCGAAGTCTTTAAAGTATGTTAAATATTTTAGATCAATATAAATTTCGAAACCCACTTAAAATTTAGGAAAAAATAAAGAAATGTTTTAAAAAACACTGCAATTGGCGAATTAAATATTTTATCTCCTAAAGATTATGAAATTTTTTTTTTAAATTAATTATAAAGAAAGTAAATGAGGCCAATTCTTCTGCAGACTTTAAGATGTATATTAAAACTACTTATAAAAAATTTATAGATACTGCGAATTCCATGGGTTTACTTGAACATGACTCTTAAATTGATAAAATTTTTGAAAATCCTGCATTGTTATGCTACCGTTCCTGTAAAAAAAACTTTTTGCGATGTTCTTGATAACAGAGAACATTCTCGATAAGTATATTAAGGACGACTATAACAACAATCTTATAGAATACTTTAAAAGCAATAAAGAAAACAGAGCTTTTTTTGCATATTAACCAAATCTTTCAATCAGAAAATAAATCTTGCGAGTCATTTATTGTACTAATGCCGAAAATCCTTGAGGTAAATGAAAATCACGATACCAAAGAAGTTTCATTTTGTAGACAAATGTTTCAATCTCTATATTTCCAGTTGAATCCAGACAAAAAAAAATTTCTGAAATGATATACGATCAAGAACATAAAATATACTTTATAGATGGCCCTGCATTTAGGTGAAACATTTCTATGCAAAATATTAATTTAATATTTCATTTCCCAAAGAAAAAAAATTATATCAACGGCATGGAATGGAATGATTAGTTACAGAACATTTTGCTTAGTTTTAAATTTAAAATGACATCAAGAAAGCATTTTTATAATCTCGATCTGAAAGACACTTTGAAAACAAGAAAATGTAAATGTTAATTCGAAGAGCATAGAGAAACATGATAAAGAATTAGCTTCTTCGCAGTCAGAAGAAACTCTTGGTACCTCATTTACATCATAGGATAGAAGAACACCAATGGTTACACTAATTGTATTTTTACACTTTTTATATTTATTTATTTTTTCGGCGAAAGAATCAATTATGGTACTTTAATTGTATTTATACGTTTAAACAGATATTCATTTATTTTTTATTTTATTTAAAAATTTTATTAGATCAGTTTGATTTTCATCATGCGCTTTAATAAACTTTTTATGTGACAAAATTTTTAGCTATAATTTGATTATTGTGACTTACTCAATTTTATAAAACTGAAAAAATTTTCAAAATATAATTATGTTTAATTTTTTTGCAAGAATAAGAGTTTGAGATGTTCTTCAGGCGATTATTTAACTAATGAATCTTTGAGCATGAAGGTAGTTCTCATAGACCAAAAAATTCCACTTGCACCGGTGACAGAAAGACCACACATTGTTTGTTCTATAATTAGTTATAGTAAGACAATTCAGGATTAGATTAAAGAGTCAAAGATGGCACAGATCCCTATGATTATTGATTATACAGTAAATAATTTGGAGTCTAGTGGCAGTTTTACCTTATCACATGATGTTAAATAGAGTATGTGGTATCTTTTGAAGAAAAAAATATCAATGTGTATCAATCGATTGGCTCGATTAATAAATCAAATGAAATTAATAAAGAATCAACTTCAAAATGTACTTAAACTAAATGCATATTATTTTAAATTTTTGCTTAAAAGTTAAACTTTACTATTTTTTATATAATTATATTTTTTAGGCGAAACCTTATTGCTGCACAATCCTACTCTAACTGTTAGTCAATATAAGGAGGAATCATGTTTTAAGGATGGCATCAATAAAAAAAATTATAAATCTCAAACAGGATCCCATGGAAAAAAAAAAATCAGAAAGGTTGGTCCAAGCTCTTCTTTTTTTTCTATATTTTTGTACTCCAAAAGTATCCAAATTTCTTGCAATCTTTGTATTAACTTACAGGTACTCTCAAACGTAAACGCATTTCTGATCGTTTCTTACTACCCACCGATTACTTACCTAAATTAAAAAAAAATCTTAAAAAATCGAAAAAGCTTAAGATGGTAGCAGCTGCAACGTTAAATGAGTTTTGAGACTTGTGTATTAAAAAAAAACTAAGAAAAAGCAAAAGGAATTGAAAGCACAATAAAAGGAGATGCGGCAAGCAGAAAAAAAAAAAATTATTGGATGAAAAAAAAGGGAACGAAAGAAGCCAAAGAAGCGACAAAAGCTATAGACGATAGATTAGAGGAATTAAATGTTGAAAGATGTAAAACCGAGCCATAGGAATCTTAATATTTTCGCCTAAGTATAAAATAACTTAAATCGTTTTTGTATAGAAATAATTAATTTGTGCTTAGTAACAAAATATTTTTAATTTACAAGTATAAATTTGTTCACTTTAACATCGTAAAAATACATCATTTACCATACATAATTTTTTTTATAATTCGTATAAGTAATTTCGTGCGTGGCTCATAATATGGACATGCATTATGGAACAGATGGACAATATAAAAACAGGAGGCCCACAATATGTACGAAATATGACTCGGCTTTTTTTCACTTAAATTTTTTCGTGAACTCTTTTTCATCATTTTTGCTGTAGAAATTTATTCTCTAGAGTCTAGCACTTCGAATGGCGCCAAAACATTAAAAGTAACTGTAGTTTTTTTTTTCAAAATCAATGGATGATTAAAACGTCGTCGAGTAACTGGTCTATAATATGTACCTTTACCTTATAAGCATGCGTGTATATTTGGTTTGTTGGTTTTTGGTACTTGAGTTTATTCAAATTTTTATTTTGTATTGAGCTAAAGCCTACGGTTCTGCTGTTATCTTTTCATGATTCTTGTCACTAACGGTCTGTTTTATTGTTCCGCACCTGTCTTTTTATTAAATTAGTTGTGCGGGAGAAATAAAAAATTCCAAGTGGATGTAAATGATCCTGCTTCGGCTGTATCCGGTTGTTTTTAGCAGTATTGACGATGTTACAGGGCTTTCATGGGGTGGTTCGTCGGTAATCGGAATTATTCGTCTGTTTTCGGCTAAGTTCGGCGATAAAGTGTCTTTCGGGTGACTTCGGCCATCTTCTTCTATGAAAATAAGCATGAGGTCAAAATTTTAAAGTTTTTGAGGGGAAGGGTGGGTCGACAAATCCTGAAAATTTTCTACGTTTTTGAGGGGGGTCGACAAATACTGAAAATTTTCTAAGTTCTTGAGGCCGTGGCCGAGGGAGGGGTGGGGGATGGGGAGCTGAGAGGGGCCAACGAAAAATAAGATAAATGATTTTTACGTTAAATCACGGAGAAAGCGATCGATTTTTTGAGCGGGATTTGAGGGCGGGTTTAGGGGAGGGGGGCACAATCAAATGACGATCACTTAAAACACGTAAAAATACAACGAATTTACCCGTGATTTGAGTGAGATCTGAGGGGGGTGAGGGGGGTAGATTTTTTTTAGTCCTCATCACTATATATGTTTAGTAAGATATATATATGTATATATATATATATGTATATATATTTTTACGTACATTAATTTCCAACCTTTTATTTTCGCTCAAAATTTTTAAAAATATTTGATGCACTT
Source organism: Copidosoma aretas (assembly GCA_030522625.1). Lineage (NCBI taxonomy): Eukaryota > Metazoa > Arthropoda > Insecta > Hymenoptera > Encyrtidae > Copidosoma > Copidosoma aretas. The sequence goes on from JAPYYV010000559.1 coordinate 17,691, forward strand.
TTACTTATTGCAACTAATAAATCTTCGTATCATTAGACTCTTTAATTTTTTTTACTGTTTCTAAAATTATAAAATCTATTGTTTACCATCATTACGTACAAATGTATGAAAAACTGTTAAGTAAATTTTTCCGCAAAAAGTGGAGGACTAAAATCGCATGAATAGGGTCTGTAAGCTAATCAGTGCAAATAATATTTTAATACAGTGGATTTTGTTTTCTTCCATAATTATGACCGAAATATTTTCTGCTCTATCCTAAATAACCCAATGAAAACAATAAAGAAAAACCATGGGATCGACAAAATAAGATCATTCGTTCAAATATGTTCCTTTTAAATGATTTTCTGGTAAGTCCTTGGGATATGCACAAAGATCAAAAGGGTTTTGTAAACCTGTATCTGTATAACAGCACCGTAATCTACTGTGCACAGTTTGTTATACGTGTCTTTTTGCTGCTCATTTTTACGTAAAAAGATTATTTTACAGTTTACCAGATTTTTTACATCGACAATTTTATTTACATGTTCATAATCTTAGGCGATAGGATTTTCTTTTAAGACTAAAGTTTCAGTTTTAATATGTTCTGTAATAAATTGGTTGTTTTCACTAGAACTAAACCTTAATTCAGTGGCTTACAGATCATCACCTATATAAAATTGACTGTTTTTTAGTTCTCCATCTACGGTCCACTCTAACGTATTTGGTGTAACGTGTCATTTTTGGCCTTAAATTTTTATATCATTATTAGTTTTTCCTTATAGTTCTATTTTATTACTCATAAAATATGTAAAATAAAAAAGATTATTGGGATATCTATTAAAAATTCTGAAAGTTGATCAAATATCAAAAGTTTTTTTAATCTTTCGTCCTAGTTACATAAGGTACTTAATAAGTAAAAATTAGTCTAATAAGACAGCAGAACATTTAAAGATGTTAATCAGAGTCCTTTGGACAATACAATAAATTTTTTCGTTGATAGAATTTTTTAGAAGTCCATGGTTAAGATTTACCATAGCTACTCACCTTTTTAGGGGTTAGTTGTAAAAAGTAAAATAAGTGTAAAATAAATTTAAATAGTTTTTGAAAAAAAAGTTTTGTAGAAAGACCTCATTATAAATTTAGAAAAAAAAAAAAAATTAAAAAATTTTGTAAAGCAACGTTGTGCAGGAGACCCTTAAATAGATCAGGAACAGCTTGTAGAAGTATAAAAACATTTACTTAAGGACAAAACTTGGGCATAGCTTAGCTAGGTGACTGGCTCATTGAGGCGGCAGCCAAGGGCTGAATCGTGCGCAAGTTTCATTCTGAAAATGATTAACTCAACCTTGGACTATGCAAGTATTTATCTGTTTATTCCAATGTAATCAAATCATCTTATATTAAGATAAACTTTGAAAAGATAACCCTTATCAAACTTATCCTCTATTGCTTTTAATAGACTTATAATACAGGATAGGCCATAGTCAAGTTTTATGGACCACTGCTCCACGGGATAGATTTTGGTGACAACCGTGGGATGACTAGAGATCATCACCTAGAAGATGCCTAAAGGCTATTTTGTGAGAAAAAACAGTGTTTTCGACGTATAAAACTTATAATTATCTTAGTAAATTGAACTTGATATTTATAAAAGTATAATGAACAAAAATAAGTAACTGATAGGTCATTCTGAGAATTGTTTTGAGAATTAATTAAACTCAAATAATGCTAAAGAAATAATTATTATAGACATGATGATCATAAGTATGAAAACGAATGAATTTAGCAATAAGAAACTGGAATAGTAACAAACAGTGTCTGATTTAACTAATATTATCAAAAAGAATAAAAAATAGAAATTTAAGAAACTCTAAATTTATATTTAACAATCACGTACAAAAAAATTCTATGCTAAGAATAAAATAACTTTATTCAAAACATCATATAATAAGATCATAAAATAAGTTTCTATAAAAAAAAAAAATATTGAATAAATAAAAAAAGTTTAAGTAAAAAAATAATATAAATAAAAATAAAAAACATTTCATAGATAATGTCGTTTTTTAAGTGTATAAAGTTAGGGGGTTGCCGCGTAGAGCGTGCAGGGGGCAAAGGTCCACTAGTATATGATTATACACTTATATAATATACATACATATTCGTGATTTATCGTCCCCCTGCGCCCTCCGCGCGCTAACCTCCTGATCTGTCATGGTAACTCTGAGAATATGAAAAATTACTATTTGTAGGATCCTTTTATGAATCAAATTGGTAAAATTTATAAAAAAATTTTGCTTGCATTGATGCCACTTTCTTTTTACTGACAACAAAAACACGGTTCTATAAGTACTTCTAAAAAAATAATAATTACCCTAATCTTTCAATATAACTAAATAATATTGAACCATAAATAGTTTTAACTTCAAATATATTTTGTCCTCTCCGTTATTAGGTTAAACCATATTGAGTTATTTATTGGCAGGTATATTCATATTTTTTCTTTTCTTTAAAACTGTTTTACATCATTCAATAAATTATTTAATGATAAAAATTGCAACTAGGCGAGTTAATTTAGTCATTTGGTTTCCTGTTCTTGGTTTTGATTTCAATTATCTTATATTTAGCTTAAGTACATGCGTCTCGTACTCAGTGTCTGTTTTATCAGTGGTATTTCTGAAAGGCACATTTTTTAATTTATGCCAATGTAGAGCCACATCGGTTATTTTCGGACGTAGTAGTACAACATTCTATTAAAACACATGATTTCTGTTGCACAAATGTAGTGGTTATTTGCCTTGAAATATAATTGGTTTTCTCAGTTATCAAATGCATGTTGTATCCAGCAAACCGTGCCTATTTATATCATGATCGGAAGTATAATACACCTTTATAGCAAGTATAATACACGAAAATATAGTGCTGATTATATTTTGTATGAAAAATCATTATTCTTGATTGGGTGAGTTAGCCAATGACAGCTCAGATATAGTTTGCTGAACTGAAACGCAATCATAGTTTGCACACACTCTCTTTTTCTTTTGACCATGTCGGCGGTCGGTCGGTCATTCGGTCTGATTCCTTAAGTTAGAAAATCTTTTTTTTAACTACGTACAGATATGCTCTAATCCCAGGAACATTTATTTCTCTGTCCCTGACAAAATATTAGATCAAAACACTGCTTTTTCCCATTCTCTAAATGTAGTTTTATTCTATATATGGTATTGTAATTCAAAATTTAGGCATGTATATATATTAGCTTTTATTATTTTATTAGAGAACTAACAAGCAAAAAAAAGGAGCGAAAACGGTGTATTTTTGATGCCTTTTTTGAAAATTGCTTTCTTTGATACTCTATAACTTTTGAGGCATAGATCCTAATGACTTGAAATTTCGTGCACACTTAGCTCCTAATATACTTTACGAAAGACACTGATGACTTTATGTGTGCTTAAAATGAGGAAAAATTGGCGAAGGCTTGAAGTAGTGTCCCCACATTTTATTTAAAAAAAAAACCCTTAATATTTTTGTATGCCATGTTTGCAACATCTTCTAGATCACATTGAAAAATATAAGGTTAAAGTATCGCCAAAAATCAAGTAATTTGTGCTTTGTAGTCGATGGTGCTTTTCCTCTCAAAATTAGCCAATTAGTAAGAAGAACAATTATCCGAATCACTATTCTGAAATTTTTGTATTTGTTTAAACAATTGCCTATAACTTCTTTAGTACCTTATAAAAGAATATGAACTTCAATTTGTTAGTTTCTCGACTTACTAAAAAGACTTCACACGAAATTTCATTAGCGTGCTTTAATGTTTATGGTTTTTCATTTTTTTGACTCAAATTAAAGAGTTTCTGAGATTCGCTCATCATGCTCACTTTTGGAATCGGTCCGACCAACCGACCGACTGATCGCAACAACAATATACTTGTTCTTAGTTTTGAACATCATGTTTGTAAAAATTTCAGAGCACAATCTTTGATACATTTAAAATTTTGGGAAAAGAAAAGTAAAGTACAGCAGCACTTGCACTATAAATCTGGATATCATTTCTCTAAACTATAATAATGATCAAGAATTAAATATTTTCAATAAAATCCATGTTGTGCGTATGTCTATTTGTTTAATGAGTCCTGCAGGCAAGCCGGAAAATCTTAATAGGATGTTGAGAAGTGGCTTCGGCTGCTATCGGTTGTTTTAGGCAACTTTTGACAATCTTAGAAGGTTCTGGTAAGATGGTTTGTGTGTAATCGGAATAATTCGTCTGTTTTTGGCAGCGTTCGGCGGGAGAGCTTAATTCGGCTGACCTTGGCTATCTTTGGGGTATCTATGGAAATAAGCAAAAGGTATAAAATTTATATTGTTAGGTAAATAAGGGATAATCTAACGAAAATTGGGGGCGTTGGAGACTTGGGGGGTTGTACTAGGACGGTGGGACATCAGAGGGTTATGGAAAAACTGCGGCGGGGGGCCTGGGCTGTGGTAGCAGTGAGGGGGCTAAACAATATTTTTTAATGAAAAAGATGATATATTTTTACCTTAATATGTAGAAGGGCTTCGGGAGTCTGTGGGGCTGCTGCAGGGGGACGATAAGGGAGCAAATTAATAAAAGTCGGAGGGCGCAGTGGACAGTAGGGTGAGAGGGGGCGTGGTGAGTCGGACTTTCCATAAAAAATCATTAGAAATCAGCACATTTTCACCTTATTTTTACCTTACTATCAAGTAAGGAAGAAAACGTGTTGGGCGGGGAAGGGGGGGGGGCTATTGCTTATGAGCCAGATAAATTAACAATATAATGTAGGAAGATACATGTCCACGTACGCTGTGTATATGAACGAGCGCTGCTGCACTCCGCTCGGCTAGTGCCCAGATGTGCTATAAGAATATTTATTCGTGGCTTCAATGTAACTGGCTTCTACACCTAAGAGTCGTTAAATCTTCAAGAGATTTTACGTAAATAGACGTCAATGACGTAACCTGACGTACATGTCCGTACATCTGATTTGAAAACTGCTATCATAAGCTCCGTTATGCGAGGAAAGAATAAACGACTCTTGGATGTAAATAGATGGTCGCGTGTATATATCCCACATTTAAAAAAACATGTCGATCGATACGGATTTTTCCCAAAACGCCTTAATACTGTAAAAATAATATTTATAAATTTATGTGTACAATATACATAGGTGTATGTTCACATGGGTGTTGCGTTTTGAAATAAAATCAATATGGATTCTTTTAAGTGAGATTCATAATGGATTCATTTAAGTATTCTTAGTATACATTATATATAATAAATATACATACATGTACACACACGCAAGTGCTCGTTGTGCGCATCCAGAAGTAACTATATAGGAACTAGCCGTTTTTTGCACCCTGCCACGGTTTAGTACCTGAAACATCGAGGTGGACAAATTTAAAAAATACTGTGAAATAACACTGTTAACTACCATAAGTAATTTTTACACCTCTCCTGGACCGGAACTGACATATTACTGCCCGCGCAGCTGGCGGGTAGAAGTCAGTTTAGGGCAAGGTTAAGTGTAAAATTGGATACACAATACGGGCGGCAGTAAATAACGCTTAGATCGCATGTTTGTGCCCCTCGGCTTTGCCTTGGAGGATAATAACCATGCTATCCGTGTCATTCTTTACTTTCCTACCCTATGTGTATAAATACCTTTTAATCAGTTTTTAAGAGATCAGTTTTAAGGTTAGTAATTTGTCAAACAACCTCTCTTAGAGCCACTTTGACACAAAATTTTTTTTAATGCCATAAGATGCTGTCGTGAACCACGAAAACAAATCTTCTACCTCAGCTACGTGTTCGCGAGACCAATTCTCGTCTATAACTCGTCTGTTTTACCGACGGTAGCGACAGATTAACAAAATGATTTAGATGCCTGGCCAATGACCGTCAATTAAAATATGTACATACTCCTACTGATATATGTATGTCTCCACTGGTCGCCTTCTCCTATTCTGCCTTTATACTTTTAAACATGATGTAAACAGACAAGGTTTGCTGGATAGCTCTTGATTTCACAACAGAGAGATCCAATTAGATTCAAGGGCAAGTAAGCTCCATATTTACCAAAAAGAAAAAATGTGCTTTTATACAATGTTCTACTATTACGTCTAAAAATAACTATCTTTGTTCTACAAAAAAAAATATAAAAACTGTGACGAATAGTGCTACCGCTAATAAAAAAGATAATATTAAGGAAAAGGTGAACTATACATCAATATTTAATTAAAAACATTAAAACTCACTTGAATAAATTTAGATAATCAAATGAACTCGGGAAAATAAAATATTTATTAATAAATAATCTATCCACTAATTTACATTGATTTCAAAGAAAAGCAGAAATAGCAATATCTTACAGTTTAAAAAAAAAGTAAATAAATATGATTAAATATAATAAACGAAAGGAAAATAAATAAAATAATAACTTCTTATTTGCTTTACTTATTAAGTTAGTAGATATTAGGGTTTTTGTAATTATTTCATTAGTAATTATATAACCGTGAGTTTATAGTAAGAGTGGAAGAAAGCAATATTATTGTATGAAAAAATGTTTTGAAAAACTAAGAAACCAATGTATTAAATTATACTTCTTTGGCAAATAGTATATCTAGATGCAGCTGGTTCAGCACATAGATAAGTTGATGCGGCTGGTTCCGCAGTAATGTGGTCGGTGATGACCCTAGCACTCATTTATAAAAAGTAAAAATTTATTTCTACTTTATATAAAAAGATTTTTGAGGGCGCTTTAGTGGGAGGAGTTGAGATATCATAGGTTTTTTATTCAATAAGTCCTAGAACGCTGATTGCATCGGTGTCCTTATTAACCTCCCTCGACCTAAAAAATTCGGAGTTATTTGCTACAAAAGTTTGCAAATTAAAAACAACCTATTATGGAGCAAACTAAAAACATCTCTTGTTTGTATCCGTAATCAATGTCTTACACATTCAATTACTTAGTGTATTATAGTAAAAATCCTACGCTTTCAGATGGTACCTCGAAAAATATATGTAAAAATGAGAAAATTACGAATATACCGTAAAACATTGATCGAGTAGTACTATTAGAAAGGTGGTTGCAGAAAATTACCTTTTTTTTTGTTCAAACGCAATGCACTGGTATTGAATATTTTAAGATTGTAATTTAAGTGTTTAGTGACGAATCGTTTTTTATTAAGTATTTGTAATCATATTATCATGTAGATAACGTACAGTTAATATTTAATTATTTAAATCATTATTTATTTATTCCAACAAAAAGCAAATTTAGCAATTATACGTAATATTAATGAAAGCAGTTAATGTTTGTTTAAAAAACGATATAAATAATTATGATGGTGGTAACACATATACTGTCTTACAGCACTGATACTAAGTAAAACAAAAATTTTCTAGTTAGTACCACTGTTCACTGTAGCCAAATAGATAACCCACAGCGATGTATCAAAAGTGGTGTAATTGTAGTGGTGGAATCAGGACAATTTGCAATCAAGTGTAGTGTCAAATAATATCTGAATATTGAATAAATAAGGGAATGATCTTGCTTAAAATTACGATAATGATCATCTAGTTCTACCACTTAATCTTGAATGGGGTAGTATTAAATGTAAAAAAATGTAGAGTAAGTCAACAATTAAACTACCAACCAATAAACCATTTATAAGAATAATACGCAATGTTAATAATATAACTAACCAATAGAAAATCGTATTTATCAACAACATATCAAAAAAGATTATAATTGTAGAAATTCTTAAAAAAAAAATATATTTAAAGTGTACAAATTAAGTAAGAAATTATTCGCTTATTTCAAAATTACTAAATTATAAATATGAAATAAATATTTTTATATAAATTATAATCAATGTTTAGAAAAGCTGCAACAATATCAATTTATTCAAAGTAACAGACTAATTGAATTGGAAAAAGGTGTTGGGGAAATAAAAAAATTTCTGGAAATTGCACCTTAAATGCCTTAATATTGATAAGCAAAATTACCAGTAATTTTTTAATAAAAAAAAGGTATCTTCGCAACAATTTATCACACAGTAATTTTTTTTGATAAAAATTTGCATAAAAATTCAAGCAATTCAATGAAATTAAGACACTTTTCTAATTGTTATAAAACTAAAATATTAAAAATATGAATCAAGCTTCAAATCGTTCTCATTGCAAAATGATAATTTAACACAATTAAATCATAAATTTTATGATCGCATAATGAAACATACGATTATGGTAGAATGTGAAATCAGATACGGTAGTGTACGATCCTTTAAGAAATTTTTGAACAAAGCGGAACTTCAAAGTTTGTTTGGCTGCAAATTCCATTGTTCGTAAGCTATCCAGCGGGTCAAAAAAAGTTTATGGCTTCTACTTGTACATGACGTAAACTATATTTTGATCAATTCCAAGTATCATAGTTGTATTCTAACAATAGTTGTCTAAACATAACAAAAAGAAGATTTTTGGGGTTTTTGGTCATTCGCGACCGGACTATTGGTGACAGAGAAAATTTTGTTTACTAAATTTAAGATAAATTAGTAGGGTTCAACTTTTAAATAAAAAATTTTGTTTAACGGCTCTTCTTATTTCTTATATTTAATAAAATCTGAAAAAACACCGATTTCCTGCAGTAAGCTTATTAATAACTTAAAACGCAATGGTACGTTTACATTTTAAAATATTAATAAAAAATAAAACAGTATTGAGAAGCGATTTAAGGAAAAGAAAAAAAAAATTTACTAAAGCAATTTTGACTCCCCCCCCCCCTCCTCCGCAACAGAAAAAAATTAAACGAAAAATGATAAAGATTAAATGCATAATACCTCATTTGTAGCTCCCAGTCTGTCATAATCCTCTGTCAGCTATAACACAATTCTATAATTTAATTTCTTGATTAGCACACAACAGCCACAACGCAACCTTGCTCAACCCTAATCAGCCACCTCCTAAGTCCTCACCCAAAATTTGGTTCTTTTTTCTGCAAAATTATCTTAATATTATTTTCCATATTTCTTTATTCTCTTGATTAGGTAGAGTAATTTTTCACCCTATCTTCAATATATGTACTTCAGTTAACATTTATTTCCACAGTTGTTTACATAAATCAAAACATATATCTCATATAATTTTCATCTATATATTTCAAAACTCCCATGAGGTATATAGACAGGTGAGCTTAACTTTTTCTATGTTATAATTACTTACATAATCATACAAAATTCTTTAAATATATTGAAAAGTATCTGACATTATAAACATTTGTGTAATAAACCAAATGAAATATCATAATGAAAAAATTACTATAATGGAAGTCATCGCAAATAAATCTTCTTGTAAAACCATATAATTATGTACTATTTCAAAAATGAATAAAATATTTAAATATAAACTATTAAGAATCTAAAATTGATTTGTGAGAAAAAGGTTTAGCTGAAAAGCCAGTAAAATATATGAAAATGGCGTAAGAGCTCTATAGACCCCGGTCGTAACAAAGTTCTTTTTTCTTTTTGGTAGACTTTTGCTATACCATCATTATGATTTATATCTTTATAACTTAACACATGACAACAATCGACCGACCATTGAAAATCTAGCGCTCCTATTATTCAACTGATCGTATCTTAGCTGTAACAGGGGCCCAGCTAAGCCCTTATTACAGACACGTCACGATTTCAACGATATGCAGCAGTACAGAGGGGGGCTATACATATATATATATATATATATATATATATATATCTAGAGCAGCAGAAGCTTTATCTTGAACAAGTCGAGAGGCACATGTTTCATTGCTCACGATGAGCAGAGACTAATTTTTGACTTCTGCGCATGTGCCGATGACAAAAATGCATCCAAATGTGCGCACTTGAATAAGACCCAAGCAGCTGCGGAGCACCATCATTGACATCATTGTGTATATGGGAGAGAGAGAGAGAGATGGACAAGCAAAGTAGCAGACTGCAGTAGTGCAGTAAACCTATATCTCCATGTGTACACATACACACAAACATATGTATATACTGTATCGTACGGTACTCGCTTTGTGCCATTTCAGTGCAGACTGCAGACGGCAGTCGGCAGATATGAATCTGCATGCGCCAGCCATTTTGTTTGTCCCTCCCTGCATTCACTCCAAGAGGATCCCTATAGTGTCGGGAAAAGATCTTATTACACTTTTTTCGGTCTAGCACCCATCCGCCCAAAGCCTGTAACGCAAGATAAAGAACTCCGTTCAAAAAAAAAATTTAGATATCTTAGAAATATAATTAAAAATGTATTTATGATCATCATTTACCTTAACTCATAATCATTTGAACATTCTTTTACAAAAAGCAATTTCATTAAAGTTATCTGATTTTGGCAAGAAAAACAAATTCCTAAGGTGCAGGTAAATTAAAGGATTCACAAGACTATCATACTACAGTGATAATTCTATTATTGTATAAAAGAGCTCGATTTACGACATCCCATACGAAATTTTCTGTGAAATGCTTTTTATATTTAAATAAAATAATGTCACAAGAAATATTTTTCGCAAGTAAAAATCATGCAAAAAATAATCATAAACGATAAAGCAACATGACGGTACTTTCTTTTTTTAAAATTTTATAACTTTGAGTATATTATTACATAAGTCAAATATGTTTAGAAAAAGCATTCGATGATTTATAACAAAAAAAAACATTATATTTTTGAAAATAATTAAATAATAAAAATAATTTTACCTTAGATAAACGTTAATTATACATCAATAGAAAAATATTTTTTATTACAATATTAATATTTTTAATTTTATTTTTTATTAGTTGAAAATTAAATTTTAATTATAAATAAAATATACAGATGTAAAATATTTTTCAAATTTAAAAAAAAATTTTACTGTTTTCTTCAAAATTTATTTTTAGTTTACATGATAAAAATAATATGTACAATAATATTATTATTATCAAAAAATATGAGCATTATAAGATTAATTATATCAAACAGAATATTAAATAATAAATTTTGTATAATGTATGATAAAGATGAAAGAAAAAACAGAATGAAATCAAAGAATAACATATTAACTTATGTATAAAATATAAATAGGGGGGGTTGGCGTGCAGTGCGTGCAGGTGGCAAAGCCCCACTAGTATACTTACATATCAGTTTTTGGTAAGAGCTAGTTTATTTGAACTTAAGATTAAGTTTAAGTTAAGTTTCTACGATTTTTTCGAGAACTTAGAACAAGTTTCTTATGAGAACTTAAGGAGGTTCGGGAAAAAAGCATACAAATGAAAATGAGTGTAATAACATTGGCTCTTACGGAACGTAACCACGATTCGTCGCTTACATGGACAAATATTTAAAAAAATGCAATGATAGTAAAAAAAAATATACCTACGAATAAAGTATTGTTTCAAGATTAAGTGAGTAAAATTTTAAGTCATGTTACGCTAAATGTAAATGCAAAGAAAGTCCGAGGATAAAAATCTAATCAGTGGAGGCGAAAGTTTTTTAAAATAGTGCTGAAACATAGGATAAGTAATAAAGAATGGGTATAGAAAGGGAGATTAGAAGGGATAGATCACTTATGTAAGAGAAATAAAGTGATTAGTCCTAATTTCTTATTGGCATTAAAGACGGTAGTCTATAGTGCTGTCAAAACTTTAAAAGTGTTAACTAAAATTAAGTCTGATGATATAAGTATGACCTTTAAATTTGGAGGTAATATTATACGAGAATGGTAGGAAGGAACAAATATAATTGATTATGAGAAAATAGTAATATGTAATGAAAGTGGAAATATAAGTATCAAAAAGAGTAGAAAAGAAAGACAGTTTACCTGATATACTTAGACAGGAAGCAAAGGAACTGAAAATCATAATAGCAAAAGAGAAAAATAATTGCAAAATTAATAAACGAAATTTCAGACTAATTGAGCAGATAAGGAAGATTTCAGATAATGTCAACGAATAGTCGGAAAATACAACAGAAAGTACAAAAATTGAATTAAAGACGAAAAAAAGGTTGAAAGAAATTATTAGAGATAAGAAAATTTGTAAAACCGAACATATACCAAGCATAGTGGAAAAAAGCAATAGTTAAGTAAGTTTAAATAAGGAAAAAAAAAGCATGAAAGACCAATTTTAAAAATTTGTTAAGAGACAACATTGAGACATGTTATACGGGAAACATAAAAAAAAAGGTACAAAAATCAACACAAAAGTCTAAAAGGATGTAGCCAAGTCAATATCGATCATAAAGTAAAGAAACTTGTACGAAAAATAAAAAGCAGAATAGTCACAGGAGACGATGGATATGTGAGAGAACGTCGTGAAAATTTTTATGTACAAAAATGCATATCATTGAAAGGCACGGAAAAGAAAGAATATATTTAATTCAGAAGGTAAGGATGGGGTAGAAGGACTTTAAAACTACAGAAAAATAGAGTTTTTAAATATAAGATACAAGATATTAGCAACTGTAATGGCTGAAAGAGGTAAAAAAATACGCAATAAAGTGTAAAATATTAAAGGAGAGTCAGGCTGGCTACAGAGTAAAAAGAAAAACTAGGGACCATATTTTTGTATAAATTGTTTAGTTGGAAATAAACAGAAGAAAGGGGCAATAAATAATTTGCTGTGATTATAGACTTTAAAACAGCATTTGATACGTACAATAGAGAAACTTTTTGGGTAAAAAAAGAGAGATTAGAACTACGTATAAAAATAATGAAAATGTTAGAAAGAATATATAAATGAACGAAAGACAAGTAATTGCGGACTAGAGGCTAACACATTTATTTAAAATAGTAAAATAGGTAAGAAAAGTGTAGTCATGACGCAGAACATTCTTATATTTATTTATAAAGGATATGAAAAAAAAGTTGATCTAGAATAATGTAGGTGTTACACTAGGCAAACTAAATAATTTACGGTCTTCAATTTTCTGATTACCTTGTCGTAGACCGTAGCATTCTAAAAACAGAAAATAAATGCTGAACGAATTATATAAATTTGGTACGAAAAAAAACTAGAAGTAAACATTAAAAACCGAAAATCTTATTTAATAGGAACGTAGAGGGGATGGAAACAGATCTTTTTGAATTTTAAGGCGAGTTATCAGAAGTTCCAAACGAGTATATAAATCGAGAAGTGTGGTTCTCCACAAAAAAATGCTGCTTGTAGCACGAAGAAAGAACGACATTCAAAAACAGGATATAATCCCATGATAAAATAGGAAACTTCTTCAAAGAGCAGGACTATTCATGCATTAAAAATTATTTTACAACATTGTCCAATATTTGAGCGACCTCATGTTGTTATCATAAGAGATACCTTTTCAAAATTACAGTTGTACAAAGGATGATTATATAATGCATAGATAAGTTTTATTTGAGACTAAAAAAATTATCTAGTCTAAAGATGAAAACATAAAGTCAACAATTTCGATAAGTTGTACAATCTCTTTAATTTAAACAGTACAACGAGAGTTCATCAGTATTACACAACCAACATAGCACAGCACGTTTCTGGAATGTTTCTAAGACGTTTAATTAATTTGAATTTTACAAACATTTCTCATAAGAGCTCAAAGACATTTCTAAAACGTATTTAAAACTGTAAAATGTCCGTTGCTGAGCTCAGCATAAGTTATATTATACGTTTCCGGAATGTTTCGGAAACAAAATTAGTAGATAAACTAGGGGGCCCGAGCGCAGTTCCCGTACCCCCCTAGTTCCGAGCACAGTGCCCGTACCCCCCACCACCACACATCAGACATTATAATACCTATACATATGATTCATACACAGTGTCTATGTATGTTTTATATATACATATATGGACGACTTATGCATATATATATTCTTTTACACGTAAAAGACGCCATTATTGCTTAGACAGAGCAGCTCCACCACCACTATACCTGCTTACATGAATGGATTTTTTTTTGATCAGAGCGAGATATATGTTTCGCAGAGGCCAGTATCAGCGCATCAGCAGCATGTTGTGTACAATGCTTGGCACAAGTAAGACGATACCTAATATTTACGCCTTATTTCTTATGCATTATAATATGCTAGCGTAAGGTTTATATTACCGGATCATGATTAAATGCGTTCGAGACGCACCCCATATCACCGAAAATATGCGTATGCACATGCTCTCTCTCTCTCTCCCTCTCTCGCTCTCTGTGCAGGTGTGTAGCCGATCAGACGTACTTTTGTGGTGCCGCCTAATCTTTTTGGTTATCTTCTTCTTTCCACGCCTCTGCTCGAGTTTAATTGCAGGTGAGATTGCTCCGGATGCCAGGTAGAGCTTACACCATCTGCGACCCGGTGACCGAGCTTCCTGGTTCTCTCGGATAAACTATATATCTCAATCCAGCAACATAACCTCCAAACGTGCCTGGCCCTGTATATCTATCACTGACCTAAGCACGTCATCTGTGCCCGCTGCGACGCTCGCCGCCTGGACTCGCCTCATCTAGTGTGTGTGAGTATCCCCCGTGTCAGCCCACAGTGGCCACTGACTCTGGTGCTGCATCATCCACTGGGAGTAGTGGCCAGTGGTTCTTGTGCATTCCTGCCTTATCGACGTGGCCCGACGTTGCTCCCATTGCCATCTCGTGTTGTGTTGCTGCGGTGCTGCTTCTGGCCGTCTGGCCTAGTCGCCTGGTGTCGCTACTGTGAGTGATTATAGACTAAAAAGCACCCGTCCTTGCCTGTCTGTTTACTATTCAGCCGTCATCTGCTCCATTAGCCGTTAGCTTCTATAGCTCTCTTGAGCACATTGCGCGGAGATGGAGTGAAGATTTTTATTCCAGAAATTAAGTATTTATTACTCTAGTTTAGAGTATAAGTTTTTAGTTCATAACCTTAGCAACGCCACTCCTATCATACAGGCATTGAATTACTTTAGGCCCTATTCTTACGTACATTTTAATACACGTCAACGAGTCGCATATTACCTGGCATATATTATTAAGCGCTTTTATTAATGTTAGTCTTGTACGATCGAACACTGTTTCGTTTTGTGAATGCCAGCGGCCCACGATTGCACTGTTAATGTAATTACTTTTAAGAAACCCAACGTACGGTACATTGAACTGCTTGACCCCAAGAATTACCCATTAATAAATTGAATAAGTGTAGAAAGTAATCACGTGCAGTAGCCAAAACCGTCTGGAATTGCTCAGACTGCCGACAGGGTGTATAGCGAGTTATATATTGTCAAAGGGAGACACTGATTGCTGTGCGCGCATTCGCCGT
The DNA here is from genome assembly GCA_030522625.1 of Copidosoma aretas. Classification (NCBI taxonomy): domain Eukaryota; kingdom Metazoa; phylum Arthropoda; class Insecta; order Hymenoptera; family Encyrtidae; genus Copidosoma; species Copidosoma aretas. Next base: position 32,960 of record JAPYYV010000559.1, read on the forward strand.
TGCGAATTAAAGAGGGGTGTTGTAGATCAACCGACGGTTTCCTCGCGTGCGGATCAACACGACATGAACCGAAAACTAAGCGTCAGCGACCTAAATACCTCTGAGAGCAGCTCTTCTAGTGCAGAGGACAGAATGAATACTGAAACCGAGCGCGTAAGGAGTGAGGATGGCGAGATTGATGACTATACTGAGAAGGCTGTCGGGGGCTCTGTTGAGAAGGCTATGCCGTCTGGTTGGCAGAATTTTGATGCAAGTCAGCGTTTCCTTGAAATAATGAGATCAATCCACACTCTGAAATCTGATGATAAAACTCGTTTTGATAAGATTGATGCTCGTTTGATTGATGTAACCAGCCGGGCGACTAAGCAGGGTAAGCGTATCTCGGTTTTGGAGGCTGAAAATGCTGCCATGCGTTCTGAAATTGAGATGCTTAAGGAGGCGACAAGCGTGAGGCCCTTAACAGAGCTCAGGGTGGCCGGTTTGCCATTGTAATTCAACCAGTCACTTGCCGACATTACGTGTGCTATTTTGATGATGATCGGAGTACAGCAACTGACTTATGACGTTTTAGATGTTCGCCTAATTAAGCCATCTGGCAGAAATGAAGCTCAGAGTGGCTCTACTCGCAATGTCACTCCGACGCATCACTCTTTTATTATAACGTTCAAATCGGCGGCCACGCGGAACTTTGTTTTACGAGCCAAACGGGCATTTGGTGATCTTAATTATAAAACCATTTTTCTAGACTCAGGTTTAGATTCGTCCGTGCAGTTATATGAAATGGTTCCATGGGCTGTGGACAAACTTCTATTATTGGCTAAAGATAAAGCAAGTAAATAGGGGTATAAATATGTTTGGGTTCGTGAAGGTGTAGTCTATGTTCGCAATGATGATAGTTCAGACCGGATACAAATTACAACTGAATCCGATCTTTCAAACCTCGTTTGACTGCCGCAACCCCCTAATCAAAACAGAACTACTCCAAAACTTTCATTCGTATAGCGCAAATTAACGCAAATTCAATAGAAGCACATATGGATGATATAACATGGCTACTGCATAAGTACGATCTCGACGTGCTGTCTGTCTCTGAGACATGGTTTACTCCCGCGCGTAAATCGATTGATTTTGAAATTCCATCTTATCACCTTGTCCGTAACGATCGTGGCCTAAAATCTGTCACGGGGAAAAGG